>JAIPRL010002383.1:0-61093 GCA_025469235.1 Pemphigus obesinymphae | reverse complement strand
ATATATTAGTTCTTATCATAGACATAAAATATAATATATTAATGAACTTGTTTCATGTAGTAATGAAAAATACAACTTTATATCTGGCCCGCGATCATTTTAAGTTTCAAAATTTGGCCCTCTAGTTACTTTGAGTCGCCCGTCCCTTTTATATACGATCAAAACGCAAAAATATATTCAGTAATAATGCGAACAATACGAATAATCGCCCGACATGCGTGTGGACCACGGTTGTAGATAGGTATAGTTTCATAGCATAAGTATATAGGCTTGTCAGCTATAATTCCATTTTCGCTATCACTGCGCCTGTTCTCCAGACATGGAATAAACGACAACAATATCATGGATGAAAGAGTTGTGGTATCTTAATAATAATATATATGTACAAAGGTGAAGCACGTCTTGAATAATCAAAATGATAATTCAAGTGTTTTATTAACAGATATTTTAATTCACGCCAAATTCCGCCGCAATCGAAATATTTTTAAAATGAATTGATTAGCATTAGTATTTCTCAAAATACTATGACTGATAACATGACTGATTACATAATATGAGGTGTACGAAGTTGTTGAACTTACAAGTAGTCTCACTTAAAAGGAGTTACATTTATAAGGAGTTGCACCCGGTAGGTGTTGCGCTTAAGCTAGTATTACAATAATTTTAAATTAATCAGGAAATAATTTTTCCATGAATTTTGTCGTTTATTCCATGTCTGGGGGACATTTTCTGTGCGGTGTTATCTAATTGACAGACCTATTTACTAATGCCATGGATAGTTCTATGTACAATCGTGATGTGGACTGCCGAACAATACGGAATAAGTTAACGTGTATTTACTGTGTGTTCGTGACGCGCACACATTTCAATATTTATTTATTATTTATTTAATTTATTCTTTTATTACTACTGTATATTATATTATAGATAAAAATTCAGTATCACATTAAAAGACAATTGAAATAGAACAACTTGGAAGACCTATTTAGTGAAATGAAAGATAGACGCCTAAATTTTGAGTATAAGACGTATAAATTTTATTATTTTGTAATTTTCGGTTTTTGTAAAACGTATTGATATTTTCGTTTTTTCTATATGGTATTAGTTTTGGTTTAATCAATGTCTTTTAAATTGGTACATAATTAATATTGTATTCTATGCTTTTCAAAAATGAATCATTTTTAATCGACCTCCCAATTTCAAAGCCCACGAGTCGCCACTGATAGATAGTAAAAACTTTTAATTATTTATTTATTTTCTATAAGTTATTAGTATTATTGTTATTACCCCGGCTATTACTTATATTGCTTTTTCATATTTGTCTAGTACGAAGCATTCAACTACAAATATGATTCATATAAAATTCAGAATAAATACAAACAATTTTATTTGTTTCCTTGTATGTTAATTTTATATTTCATTCCTTCGATATTATTCTTATAGTGACTTTTATGAACTTTAATATATTTTAATGTATTAATTTCATATATTATACGTTATTTCTCAAACATTTTATATTATTTATATAAACAAATTATTTTTTTATTTTTTTTTAAATTATAAAATAGAATTTCAATTTCATTATACATAATGAACACTGGATTTTAGTGCATGTTCTATATATTTTTTAGAGTTTAACGGTATAATATTTAATAAGTATAGGGTAACTAGATGACTAGATTGTTTAAAACTGTTGTTTGTTATAGGTATATCAAAATACATATATCGTGTTACCTTTTATCATAATTAATTTAAAAAAAAAATTTCAAATTTTTATGTCTTCATATTTAGGTTAATTTCAAATATTTTTATTTTCATTCTCTTCCGCAGCTATATAAACTCTATATGAATATATTCTAATCATTTCCATAACAATGAATATTCCATACAGCATTTTGTACAGCATTAGGGCATTTGTCATTTGACAAATTGCCGGATGTAAGGATGTGTTTTTACATATGATTTTTTTCTGTTTTATAGTAAGTCAATTTACTATTATTTTTTGAATTTTCTTCCACTATGATCATCAACAAATTTAAAATCCAAATAATTGAAGCTACAAAGAAATTATGTTTCGTGAATGACATTTTTGTTAGAATTCAAAATAAAGTTGATCTGGGTGAAATTAAATGGAGTTCAAATCCATACTCAATACTGGATATAACACATTATAATGTAATATGCTTAAACATCAGGTTTGTTAACCCTCCTCCCTTCACGACTAATTTTTACAATATATATGCCACTGTAGCTTGTAAGTATGTACCTACTATATGTACTCGTACATACATTTTTATTAAATAATGATGAATTAGTATGAAGTAAGTATTCATAGTTTGAGTTAAGAAGGGCCGATTTCACTTTTTTTAAATATTAGACGTTAATTTTTGAGCTCAAAATTTAAGGTTTTATTAGCAAAAAAGTGGCATTGGCCTTTTTTGACTAAAGCCACAGGTAATATGGTACCTATATTTACTAGAAATAATTTAAATTAAACCGATTTAGAGCTGTAATATTCTATCTAGATTGATAGACTTATTTATAACAGATAACGAAAAAATGCATGGGTACCTATTTGATTTATTCAGACGAGATAAAATATAAAATATGAGTAAATATATTTATCTATATAATATAAGATGTATTTTAATATTGCATATGAGTTTTATTACATACATAATAGTTTATCACAGGAATTCAATTTACTTATTATTCTTTTCTTTTTTCTTTCTTTTTTCTTTTTTTATCGTTACACTTTGAAATTATAACTAAGTATGATATATAATTTATATATCTTTAGAAAATATATCGATATGAAAAAACTCCTTATTTCTATGTAATAGAAAATCTTACAAGAATTTTTTGAGTACCATTAGGTGCTGTTTTATATATTTTATGCAATTTAAAAATGTTACCTGTAACCAACAAAGTACAGGGGAAACGGCAATTTCAATATTCAGAAGTCTTTATTTTAATTAAAATGTAATATATTATGAACAAATTGTGTAAAGAGAAAAACAAATTAATAAAATTAGTAAATAATGTACTCATTGACTAAAAGTGATATTGTACTATTATTATTGATATTAAATATATGCATTAAAACATTCAGTACCAAATGTAATAATTTGTTAGAGTTGGGCAGATATCCGATAATATATTAAAAACAATCAATGGATATTAAAGGAAATCTGTTGTGTTATATACTCAATTTAATTTCTTTATTATTTTTTATCAGAAATATTATTATAATATATATAGTTGTAATTTCAAATATAAATTACAATATAAAATAAAATATGGTATTGATAAAAATAAATGAATCACATATAGACACATACATAACACAAAATTACATAGGTAGGTATTTTCTTTTTCTTTTTCTTTTTTTTTTTGCACTTTAAGATGTGTTGATGGCGTTTAATTTCATGATATCAGATTTACAAAATTTCGATACCTACCTACCGATTATATGAATAGTAACCAATTATTCATATAATTTTACAATGAAATTTCAACTTCAACAGCAATAAATCCAACAACATCTGAAGCCATTATAGAAGTAAATTGATAAATATTTTTAGACTATAGTTATTAAAAAAAAATCTCTTTAATGGTAGAACCATATAGGATTTTATCCCAATTTATTTGAACTAATATTATTGCAGTCACGAGTATATTATTTGAAAGTTGATTATACCAACGAATTTTAAAAAACACAACAGATTCTAAGCGTGGCGATGAATATACTAGTTTTAGAATAATGTGTTTTTTTATGAATTTTTTTGTTAAACATATTTATAAATTTTTATCATAAAAGAAATTGAAATGTTTTTGGATAAAGAGATTTATGGTAGAAAATGTATTGTAGTTGGAACTTTATAGCAGTCATTTTTCGATTTTCCCAGTAGTTTTTTTTAGTGTGAAGAAAAAGTACTGAAAATTATCAAAATGCTTATAAATTTAAAGTTTAAAATTGTAGAAATATTATGCTAAAAATGTCCTTTACAATTATATTCACATCATAAAAATTTCATAACTTTTTGAATACTTCAAATAATTTTTATAAAATTTTGAAATTAAATTTGTTTGTATACCTGTATACACTTTTTTCGTATAGAAGAAATTGAGTAAGATTTTTCTGGTAAAATTCATTCTGAGATAGAAATTTTATTGTAGTGAGTTTCTTTAAAACGGTAAATTTCCAATTTAATTAAACATAAAGGAAAACTATCGAAAATAATCGATAATTGTTATAAATCGGAAAATAATATTTAATGAAATAATTATTCATCATTACTTTCAAATTCAATGATTAAAATTATTATCATAATTTTACATCATTACATATAATGTATACACTATACGTGTTAAAATAAAATATATAATAATATCATATTATCACACACTATTGATTTTTAAAACTCGCGGAAAGGGAAAGGTATGGTTTTGACGGAAACGGGTTGTGACCACCTTTTTGTTATAAATGACAATTGGCAGGTCTGATTATGTAAAGTATTACTGTACGACGGGCATGAGTCAAATGTTCATAGATTTTTATCCAAATGGTCATGTGTTCAAAAATATACTTATTCAAACATTTTTTCTTCGAAGGGTCATATTATAATATAACTATATATATATATATATATATATAACATATATGCTCGACAATATTTATTTATTTATTTTAATATGATTTGTTATTTTTTATTTTTATTAATTTTTATTAATTATGGATACAGTTGTTTAATATATATATATGCTGACCGTTGAATTATATTTTGAAAAAAAAAATATATTTTACCATATTTTCTAATAAGCTATTTCAAGTGTACGAAATACAAGTACGTATTTACTTAAAAGAAAAATACCTTAGAAAAAACACACTCTTTATTTAATTTTGTAAATTAACTTAATATAAAATATATTAGGCCGACATATAATTAGGTATATAGGTAATATAATTATTATTACCTATATTATATTTTACGATTTATACACATATAGATAGGACGTATTATATAGGACACATACCTACATAGGTAATATTTCGGAATTAAGATTTAGGAATATGGGCTCGATGAATAATTATATACAAATTATACGTTTCAAAATATAATATTATAAACTGCGGTAAAAAGTAAAATATCATATCGTTTTGTATTTTTTTTAAAAAGTGGTAATTGTATTATAGTCGACCACATAAACTTGTTGGTGAGCGTCTCAAAATTATGAATTAAAATGTCAAGAATCCTTATTTTTTATTTTAAAGTGTATTACAGCCATACAGTTTTTAGACTAATCATTTTTATTTTTTAGTCACAAGTAATAATAAGAAATGCCCATATCCTTCGATAAATACGAAGTATATTTTAGGTAAAAAGTACGCACTTTGTGTAGTTTTGTTGAAATACCATTTATGTGATTTTTTTTTTTTATTTATAGTTAACATTTTGAATGTAATAAAATTATATTTTAAAAACATTTATTATAGGGATTTCTTTCTGCAATGATTTTTGTGCTCCTAAAATGGTTTTAAAATGGCATTAATGCAAATTCATTGTTAAGAGGTTTAATAGTTCAAGAGCGAAGCCAGTTTCTTTGGTCATAATATGTGGCTCATTTAACATTTTTCCCTAGTAAAAATGTGCCTATCTACCACTGTTTTGCATAGTATGATTAAAACCGTTTTTTTTTTTAAATTAAATACGAAGCACTTAAAACTGTGTTATAAAATACAGTCAATATTTATTTTCACATACTATGATAATATTATAATATATTTATTGATATATATTACACAATAATTATAACGTAATAATAATAAGAATAACTTTGTATATCTTCGAAGTGGCATTATGTATGCAGTTCTGTATGATATAGCACAATATTATTAAATTTGAAATTTGAATGTATCTATGTATGTTTTTTCTGAGGTAAAATTAAAAACTTTGAATACATCAGATGATAATATAACTTTTAGACTAATTTATCTTAGTTAGAAACAATATTACTTAGATATTAATGACTTATTCAAATTCATTTAGATGAAATTATTTTACAATTTGGTTTCATGACTTTTAATCTAAAATATTCAAGGTTCATAGAAAAAATTACTTTTAGATAAATTATTTTAATAAATTTTCCTGCATAATATAGGTAATCATACAGAGATTTCAATATTCTAAATAACGAAACAATAGAAGAATAAATTCTTAATATTTAAAATTTACAAACAATTAAAACACAATTTTACTTTTATCATTTGATTATTATCATTGTAATTATGAATATACTAAATAATGTACAGTTTTAACTAATGTGGTAACATAAATAATAAAGATCAATAATAGTAAATATTTAATAATTATGCATAAATTAAATGCTATACATACAACTTTTAAATAATACTCTAACTTCTAAAAATAAAAAAGTAAAAATCTATTCATACAACAATGAAAAATACTATATTTCGCATGCGAAATGAACGAAAGTCTCCAATACTAAAGGTAGTTAAATAGGTAATTCGAAAAATCGAAAATCAAATTTACGCACGATTTCGCTTTTTTGACATGTCATGTATGTTCCCATCAATTATACACGTTAATCAATAATGCAATGTTTATTTCGAATAAATGTATCGCGTCCATTTTCTTTTGTCCGACTTTTTTTGTTGTGCTTAGAATCGTGCGTGTGTGCAATGTGCATGGGAATTGCAGTGGCTCTTTGGTTTAAATACTTCACTAAAAATCCGTTATTATTGTTATTATCGTTATTATGATTATTATTTTATTAATAAAAAGGTGTATAATTATTATCGTAATAATTGTTACATCGTTTTTTATCCATGGGAAGTGACCCGAACCAGAACAAGCATAAGTAATTCTTCGTAGCCTTAGTCACTTCCGCTACAATAGAAAAAAAAAAACAATAAATAAATAAAAGGGCGATTGTTCAGGTAAAAAGTCGTCATGTATATTATAATATACCTTGTATTGTTAGTTTTCCGTCGTATACGGCCAATGATACGCTCCCTCACGTGTTGCATGTGTCACACGTATAACTCGTAGAAGTGGTTTATTTTTCACGGTCAGCTATTTAGTTATTTTTCATCCTGAGTTTTGATAACCAATTAAATTTGTTTACTTGTGAGTCAAGCCTATCCGTGCGAGACACATTCGAAATTTGTTCCACCGTCCGTATACAGGGTGTCTCGCGGGAATTGGCGTTGGTATCATGTTAAGTTATTTGATGCCAACGTACACGTAATACCTTTAAATATTTACGTGGTGTAAATTTATTCAATGAAAAACTTTCCATATAAAAATTTGGTTCAAAGAACTTCATTTCAATACACATACATATCGTATACCTTATTTTACATAATATATGTATAGGTAAGTATATAATTTAATATTCTCAGAAGTTATTATAATATGCGTACCTACTTAGTACATACACCAGCTACTATATTATATACGTATTTACTCAACACCCTGTATACAATCGATGTTCAAACATTTTTCTTTTATTATTATATTAAATGGAATAAAATACTAACAAGCTTGTGTAAAACTAATGAGCCCTGGAAAAGGAAGAAATGTTCTATCGGTTAACTACGTACATAATTAGGGTGTCGTGCAGATAGATAATTCTTTTTTTTCTATATTAGAAACCTTAACCTAACATAACATAGGTACTAAACCTATATTAATATATAATAGTTATGAATAATAATGGTACAAACAGAGGATTGTAATGGATTCCAGATAGAAATCATGGCTTTGAAATTATATTTTATCTGTACAAATTATCAGTACATATTTTATTATAATTATTTAATATATAAAAATTTAAAACCCATGTTAATTAAGTGAAAATTGTATCTTGTTAATGACACGTAAGTACGTAAATAATTAGTATAAATTTCGTAAAAACATTATTACTTTTTGATTTATAACAACTTTTGGTCATTTTTGGTATAGTTTTTACCTGTTTATTTAAGAAAACTATCTACTGGAAAAATCAAAAATTGACCTCTACCTCTATAAAGTATCAATCACAATACATTTCCTATCAGAAAGTTATATTCTCTCTAAACTAAAATGTGAATAAAAACGACTATACAACAACGGAAAATCAAAAACATAATGATGAGTGATCAAACCCCGTCAAAAATATTTTGATCGGCGTAAAATTTTTGAAATTATAATATACATAAATATTGGCGAATTCAGGACCGTCCCGACAGGAGATCTTGGGAGGGTGGCCACAAAAATTATTGATGACCTTTTTTTTTTTTCAATGTCATTTATACACACTTTTCCCCGGGCGTTAACAAATACCTAATAATTAAAATTTTTTATTGGTGTCGCATTGATTTCGCCAAGATTTCATAATATCCTTTTAGCCCTTTTAGGCTTTAGCCATTCATGAATAATGAAAATAATTTATTACCTATGATACTAATATGATTTAATAAGTTGAACTATTCAAAATTTTACCCCGTGATTCTTATCTAATACCTATTATACATAATAAGACAAAAAACGTTCGTTTCCGATTATTTTTCCAGAAAAAATTGACGTTTTAAAATTAAAACGGATGTTGCGTTCCCTGAAAAATAAATAAGGGGGTACCTATGCTGGTAAAAAAATAAAGAGTATCTCCATCCCCCTGCGTCCCCCCGCAATACAACAACTGGCGTATACATAATATATGATGTATTTACTGAAAATTAACTTTTTACTTATATATGCTTATTGATTCAATGAACGTTTAGACACTCTACTCCAGTTTACTAGATGCTAAAACATGCAAGGGCTATATGCATACTCGTATTGCAAATTGCATTCTTTCGAAATACATTAGATAATAGATAATATGCATGACTATCATTTATCAAATCATGTGGAACATGATATCAAATATGTACTATGTATATGATATAATAGCTGGTCTTCTGCTGATATATTATAATTATATTACTATCACACACAAAAATAATATATTTACAATTAATAACATTCAATAGATATTTAATCATAATTATAATTACAATAATAATTAATCTTAATAAATATAAATCTGCAATATCGAATTTAAATGATTCTCTAATCATGCAGTCTATTGATAATAGATATATAAGGTAAATTTTTATAGTCTATTAGTATTTAATACGGTTACAAATTTAAACTATAAAACGATTTATCAATTAAAATTTATACGAGTATTTAGAGAGAATATAATAAACTACTGGGTAATGGGTATTTGTATCTGTAGCTATAGTATTGGATAAAGCACTTTTAAAAATTAATTACCTATCCATTAATAAAAAATAAAAGTATTCAAATTACTTTTACGTTACCTAAATTTATATTTACCAAGCTTCATTACTTCTATAGTGGTACAGCTATGCCTTTTCTTTTTAAAGTATTGCTTATTTGTTGTTAGTATTAACTTTTTCAGACTATGGTTCAACGATAAAATTTAGTTTTTATCCGGGAGGCAATACGTATATAGTAGTTAGGCAATTCGTATAAAAATAATCTGTCTATTGAACTGTGTCTCATGGTTTAAAATTATAAGTGTGTAAAGATGCAAAATAGGAAAAATTTTATACATTTTTAATAGGTATTTCTCTTGATTTGATCATTTATAAATTTAGATATTTAATATTTTCTTTCTTAGACAATAAAAAAAGATATTATGTATAATTTTAACTTTTCTTCACGTAAAATATTTAACCGACTCTTGAATGAGAGAAGTATCTAAACGAGAAATATTGTCATAAAGAGAATGAACAGGAAATTGTGTTTTTGCGTTTACGAGTATGTAATCTTAAAATATATTTTCATATGAAGTGTAAGTACATATAAGTAAGTTTCACAATGAATAAAAAGAAATTGAACTAAAATATATTTTGAGGCACCAAACAGAAGTAGATTAAATGGGCAGGAGAAAACAAAAAGAGATAATCATAAACATTTGAAATAAATGTTGTTGTAAATTTCTATCATTTGAAGTAGTCCCAAGAGCTCCCAAAAAGCGGAAATATGTCTCTGGTTGGTTTGTATCTCTGCTGTCATTTATGACAAATCTAAGAACACTTAAAACTTTGGTCGGTTTGTCTTTAGATATGATTATATTATATTATATTATATTATATTATATTATATTATATTATATTATATTATATTATATTATATTATATCTATATCTATCGAAACTTAAGTGTAGTTTACTCTCATCAAAACGTTTGGATAGGTTTCAATTTTATTCGAATAATACATACATTCACATAGTATCTAGTTTATTATAAATAGGACAACTTTTGTTATTTTCAAGATCATTAGCAGTAAAAAAAGCATAATTAGCTGGAAAATTAGTACAAATAGTCTTTTTTTTAATTTTCAAGTATTTTAAAATATAGACTGTATACCTATTGTATACCCTTGAGGTATTGGAATTCAAATAAAATAATAATAAAAGGCGTATAAAAGCAGAAATCTCTAGTATCACAAATGTAACAGTGAGTTATATTTTGTCATGAAGCATTTGATGGCATTTGTGCAGTTTTCGACAAGGATTTTTGTGTTCAACAGAAAATATTTTTATTAAGTATTTATATCAATAAAACGAAAATAGATTGTGTAAAAAGTAAAAACTACTAACCATACGTCTTATTTTTCCCATTTATAATACAAAAATTATATCTGTGTCCTGAAATTTCCAATTTGTAATATTAAGTCATTTGGGTTACAATAGCTACCTAATAGGTATACGTACATGAATCTTATTTAGATTACTTATTCTACTAATGTGATTATATAAAACACATCTTATAGGTACATTATTATTATTTTTTTTATTGTTATCTTAGAGAAAATTCAATATTCCAAACACATAACATATCGGTAATTAGAAAAAAATGTTGGTGTTTTGGTAGACGGTAGTATATCGGTAGGTAATCTATTTTGTTATTGAAAAATTCCGAATTTTGGCATTTTAGTTCTTTAAGAAAATGTCAGCGTAAATTTCCAATTAAAACCAGTGTAATTATTTCTCATTTTTAACAACTTACAAACATCTTCAGAATTTTTTTAAAAAGGATTATTCCAATGGCAATTTTAAACAATATTAATAAATTACACAAAAAAAGTTAATATGTAAACTTTTTGACAAAAAATATTTTACAATATTTTTCCGCAACTTTTTAGTAATCATCAGAAAATATTTTGAAAATAATATAATTTTCCTGAAAATATTTTTAAAATAGTTGATTTCTGTGTGTGTTATACTTAAACTATACAAATACAATTAACTCAATCGACATTTCGACCCAAGTATAATATTAATTATGCGTTTTCCCACTTCCAAACTATTCAAAAATAGTTTTTTGTCAAAAAATGTTTGATTTTTATTTTTTTTACTATTAATTTACTTAACATATAAATAGACTACAAAACGAATTTCCCAATTTTCTTACTCGAAAAGTTTGCAACATACAGTGTAATGAACACTAGCACTCACCGACATGAAAATTTAATGATATTATCTCTATCGGAAACATGGATAATAACAGGTAAAGTTTTATTATTACGTTCATTATATTTTGACAATTAAACGTTAAAATAGATGTGTACCTAATTATAATATCTTTAATAAACTTAATTAAAGTATCGTATAATTATTTAATTATTGATGTATTGTTTGTCAAACTTACAAATTTATTTTAAAAATATAATATAAAATGTTCATGATTATGATTCATATTGAAAAATCTTATAATCAGTATGATAAATAATTAAAATTTAAATGTATCTCATCTGTTACTATGATAATATGACTATATAAACCAACGCGTTCTCTTAGTTTTTGTCAAACCATATATTCAGGGGCGTCATTTCAGTTATTTTTTTCGGGTGTGCGGGCTTTTAAGCAGGCCAATTTTAATATTTCACTGGGCCATTTTTCACATTCTAATGCTACGTTAAAAAACGTAAATGCATAAAAAAAAAAAAAAAGGTCATCGACTTTTCTTTCTAACTATTATTACGAAAATGTTGCCGGCGCTGTTATATATTCTATGATGGAATTTGAGTTTGAATTTCTATCATTAGAGCATTGGCAGGCCATTTTTAAATTAGTGGTGGTGCCATTGCACACCCTGCCCCTCTAAATGACGTCCCTGCACACATTTGCATTTATACCTAACTAAATGAAACAAATGAGTAGTTATTAGGATTTCCATTAAATGATACCTACTATAGTTTTATTTCTAATTAATATTACTGTAGCCATACGGATTTAAATCAATGGATATATCAATAGAATGTAATATATTCTTGATTATGGAATCTGTTATTTTTTTCTCTAATAATTTGATTTTAAACATTTCAGTATATTATATCTTAATGTATCTGTAATAATATATGAAGCGGTGTGTCTAGAAATGATAAAAAAAAATCCTAATAACTATGATAAAATAATTATATATCATAAAACGGTGATAGTCTAACGTATTGATATTTTTTCATTACTAGTTATTACAGAGCATCAATTATATTTATTCCAATACTACACAAAATGTTAAATAGATACCTAAATTAAAACCATAATACATATTTATCTCTCATCATTATTTCACTAAAAAATATTAAATATTAGGTATATACATTTCAATGTGCAAGGGGACTGAAAGGGTTGTGGTTTCATTTTGTTTCGTCATAAAAAAAAAAACATTTTAAATAATATATACTATAGAGGTAGTCTATAATAGGTACTTAATGTTTTTAATCATAAAAAGTATATAAAATAAAATATATTTTTAACCAATTTTTACTACATGTATTTGGATAATAGGTATGTAGAACGTAGGTATTGTAATATATTATAGCCAGATATATCTTTTTAAAACATTTTTTTTTGTACATTCAGTGTCGTAGCTAGGATATTTTTTCGGAGGGGAGAGTGCTTTAAAGTTTTGAATGACAATAAGGACAACAAATCGCACTATACTTCTAATAATATAATTTATATAATTATTAATACACATGATTTTTTTTAATAATTAATATTTTGCGCCGATGATATCGTCTCCAAAATATTGTTTTTTATATATCTTATAATAGGTATTTTAACGCTAAAATCACTATAAATGGTAGTTTCTTGAACATATTTATGCTACCTACTGAAAATCGATGGTGTGGCGTCCTCTTAAAGGTATAATATTATAATCTCATATTTAATATATGAGATTATATATATACATAATTATATATATAATCAAATCAAGGTCATATAATTAATACATAAAAAAAATTATTGATTACATTATTACAACATAGAATCCATGCGCCTTTCTTTTTTTGAGGCGAACATAATTATTGTTTCAAATTCAAATAATTATTTGCCGGTGAATATTCAAAAGTGCTAAACCATTTAGCCTCGTCTCACTTGTTAAGTTCCTCAAATAGGTATTTATTCTTTTTAGTGTAGAGAAACTCCTTTCAACTGATGCTGTTCAGACTGGTTTAATGGATAATATTTTCAGTAAAATATAAATATTTGCAAATAATTCTTCAGGACATTTTGATAGAACATCTAAAGGGCTCTTTGGATTACAATTGATTTCATTGGACCAATTTTGGTTTCCACAATTCAAATTCATTTGAGCTGAATTTCCAAATTTTCTTGGCAAAAATCAATTACTGGCTTTAAATCATTATATGAAGGCTTTTCTATATTGTTTGACAATACACAAGATAATGTAATGATAATATTTGAGTTAATTTTAGATCTTTCATGAAATGACGCCAGTATATCATCTAAATATGGAAAAAAATTGATTGTTAAAAATGCAGTCATTATTGTATAGGTCTCTCATAATTTGAGCTGGGTTTTTGAGTACCCGCAACGCCTTGTGTAGTCAGAAATACGCCTACTTCTTCTTCGATTTTACTAGTTTGATGGAAAATCTTAGTGAATATTTCTTAATTTCTTATACTTTGTAGTTTTTGCACAGTTAATTCAACCGATTCTAGAGCTGTTATTAAATCTAAATTTTCCGTTTAAAGAAATCTAGAAATAGAGTGTGTTATTCCAAGAACTTTATTCATTATATATACATGTTATTATAAAAGAAAAATTACACAAAGATTTATGCAAAAAATAAGAAACTCTATCTTTTATTTCGATAAGCTCTTCTAATGTAGGTACTTACAATTTCATGAAATCTTTCAAAACATATCAAAATCGACTCATGACCCACTCACTCATCCACCTCGTTTCACAAAATTTTTTTAAGCCAGAAAATTATTTTGATTCCAATTAGTCTTTTAACACATTACTTCGTTTAGCTGAAACACGAAAACATGCATTAACTTCTTGCACTATTCCTAAAGAATTTCTGACTTCCTATAGTTTTGACGCATCACTGAGACATAAGTTCAAGCAATGAGCAACACAATGTGTATGTAAAACGTATGGAAACTTTTCCATTATAAGTGCTTGAACTCCTCTGAACTCAGACCACATATTGGCAGCACCATCATAGCCATGTCCACGGGCATACTTCAAGTTTAAACCTAAAACTGTTAAGGTACTAACAATAGTATTTGTTAATTCTGATCCTGTAGTACTGTGGACAGGTACAAATTTAAGAAAATCTTCCCTAATTATACAAGTGTATTGTCTTTTTTAAAATTATAGCATTTTTCTAAGAACCGTACACACAATGAAAATTGTTCAATACGACTAATGTCAGTAGTCTCGTCCGCCAATATTGTGAAATATTTTGTTTTTTTTATTATGTCACATATTTCACGCTGTATATATTCAGTAATAGTATAGATATTATATCATTTTGGACCTCGGTTCTTATATATGACGCATTCTTATTGCAATTTAGTATGTGACCTTTAAATAAATTACCGCCACCTTGAATATTCGATAACGCAATAAACCTCTCAAATTGCCATCATTTATAACTGGTGTTGTTAGACTTAATTTACCTGAATCTTGTCCTCCTCTTAAAGCTAATCCATAGCATCCACACAGTTCTATTGTTTGAATTATATATTTTAATACCTATTTTTTTTTTTTGAACATTAATTTCGTTTTTTTTTTACGGTACAAAACGGTATCAAACAAATTGAATATTTTCATTCATCTCTATAGTATTAACTTGCTGTAAAATACTGTTGTTTATAACCAAAATACGATGTGTTCATTGGAGTGTTTAAAATGTATTCATAAAGACGAGTTGTATTGGTGGAAAATCACTTGAATATATATATTGTAAAATGTTATACAATGTAGTAATGAAGTATACGTTAAAAATAAGCAGGTAATTCTTGAGAGGTATAATAAAAGACTTCCTAATGGCCCATAAATAACCGAATTTCGTATACAAATTATAGTTATATTCAGTAGGCGGTTTTGAATTTTTCAGTCAAAAGGGTGACTCGATCGTTGCACCTGCTGAACGCCCAAGTCCCCGTTCGGCGCAAGGACAAACGACTACATGCAACAGTCTTTGTTTTGTCGTTTCTGGCCGTATGGTTGGAACTAATTTTGTCGTCTTAGGTATGTACGCATTATTTATACCACAGACTGTCGTTTACAGTCCTTTCTGTAGTTTCTAACGAATATCTGGGTTTCTTTAAAATAATTAATTAAATAAATATGTAAGTTTCGATATGTCAAAGTTAAATTACATCATAATATAATGTTGATCTACTTAAACAGAAGGAATGTAAATTACATAGGTAATATCAATCAAATATTGACATTTTTTAAAGCTAATATTTAGGTATATACATTTTTAGATACGTATAAAAAATAAAATCATATTTATACACTAGGTATACATTATACAATATACGAGATAAACGCGTCAATGTTAACTGCAGGTTATAACCGATAGTGTACCATTAATATTAATAAAATAAAAAATGCATTTTTATTTTGTACTAATTTGGAGAAATGTATTCCAATTTTAAATATTAATAAAACTTAAATATTAAAATTAATTAATTTCAATAATTCTCGATGAATATGTTTATACGTATCTAATACTAGATTTTACCGATAGGTATAATCTGTAAGATGAAAATAAAACATATTATATATATTTTTTTATAAAAAAAAAATATACAACTTGAAATAATATTATAAATATTAAAAATACTTAAATGCATATGAGTAGTATAAAATATATGAAATGTCACAACTATGATAGTATCTAAGAAGTGAACTTTAAAATGTGTCTTATGTTCGAAACTTTTCAGTATCAAATTATTCATATTATGAATATTGTTGAATAAACTTTTAATATTATCATTACTATAAATAATGTAAATAATTACTGTCTTAGTGGTAATAGAAATACGAAATTATCAACAGTAAGTATAATAGGAAATATGACATTATTTAAAGCTGATTTATTTTTTCACAAATTGGTATATAGGTAATCATATAGTCAATGGGAATCGTGCAAACTAAAATTCTAATAGTCTATGAAATCATACCTATTAATTTTAAAATATTTATTGTCTTGTAATTTTATGTAAATCGAAAAAAACTAAACATTAAATACATTTACTTTAATAAAAAAATAAGAATTAATTAATTGTTATAAAATCAAATAATGGACCAATAAAAAATATGTAAATTGTTTATATGTATTATGTCCAGGATAGATTTTTTTTAATTGATTAAAATTATGTATAATATTAATTAATCGAAGTAATATATATATATTATATATATTACTAATAATATGTAAAATATATATATATATGTATATATCATCTATGTATAGTAAGTATACATATATTACAATAATCTAGACGATAATTACGTTAATTATTATGAATTATTATGTAATAACACTATAGATATTCGAAATACCTCTAAATATTCAATATGTTATTAAATAGGATCAATTGTTAATTTTAAAACTTATTAATTTGTATGAAGTTTGTCATATAAGCAAAAATAAATAAATAAATAATACACATTTTAACCAAAGAATGGCAAATTATAATTCAGAGTATGTTTCACATCTGATTTTTAATAAAATTTAAATAGAAAATATTTAAGACATTTCAAGAAAAATGAATATTTGTAAGCGATTTAGTTATGATTAAATACGCTTGTATTTTAAAACGTTTTATGTGGCTATGTCAGTTCCATTTTATATTATCACATAATTACGATATTTGTTGAACAAAATATATAGTAGGTATATATATATATACTATATACTAAAATATATTTGCAGTGATTTCAAACAAATATTCATAGAAAAAGAATAATAGTTCATATTAAAATACTGTTGGACTGTTGTTTTCACCGAAAAATCTCGACATTTGAATGAACAAAATTCAAAATGCGTTGAATTTATTCACGGTGTCCGTTTTTCTTAGGTACCTATCCATTTTTTTTTTTTTTTTTACAATGAAGAAAAAATATTCATATATCTGAACAAGGGTGTAAAATCCTTATCGGCACCATCCACGAGCCCATATCCGTTTCATTTAAGATGAAATAAAAAAATATTACTTTGATCCAACGCTGTAGCAACTACACCGTGAAAGCAATTTCCTGAGTCGCAGCAAACACGGCGAACGGAAAGCCGCTCGGTCAATTTACATATTCCTTCTAATGTACGTTACATATACGTAAGTACAATGTATATATTGTATACGTTATAATATAGTATGTTATATAAAAATATATATGCATGAATGTTATATACGTATACACGGTTAAGCCGAATGACTGACCAATTTTCAGTTTGTTGTTTTATCCGTTTCTCCATCTCAGTTCAGTTTTAATCCAGGAAACGTAAAAAACCGTTATGTATAAATTGGTATGGAAGGTTCACGGTAGAGGGAAAATTAAATGGAAAAAAACTTGACCACCGTCGGTTCAATTGTTATTATATATAATATACGAGTATATAGCACATGTGAGCCGCAGGAAATAATTAGCATATCATCGTTAAAAAAAAAAAAAAATGAGTTTATGTTCGAATAATCGTCTTTTGCTGTTATTTCTTTCGGGGTCCCTCTCCTTCAGCAAATACGGTCACGGTCGATTCGTTTGAATATTAACCCCAACGCACAAATATCATTGCGTGTTGTTTATATTGTCAAACGTCAACAATCATTCAAATGTCATTGTTTGCATTTTGGCACTCCAAAACGTGCGTGAGTTGATGAGTGTAGTTTTAAACACTTCGAACGTTTTTATTTGAAAATTTAAATTAAAAAACAGTTACACTTTAAAATTTTAAAAATCTATCTTCTTTATATTCGTTTCGCGTTTAAAGAAAACGATTGGTATTAATCCATTTATTTATAGGTGTATGATGGTACTGTATATTATATGGGTAAGTACTAGTATTTAACATTTTTTAGATTCTGAACAAAGCGAGAGATCTCTATGATTTACTTAGATATGTAAAGGTAAATTTGCTAATATTTAAAATAACAATAGTAATGATGCAAAAACTGCCTTTAAAATTAGTAATAATTATATTAAAACCACGGATAATAAATCCAAAAATGTCAAAATAAATTTTCTATCAATAATTATATAAAACTTTAATATTTATGAAAAAATTTAGTGCAAAAACGAAATGTATTACATACTACACTGAATACACAATAATAATATACCTTTCTACGGATAATGATTAACGTATTATTATCAAGATGATAGCAGTTGAACGTATCGAGCGAATATTACAGTGTGACTAATTTGGGTGCAACCGAAATAAAAAAAAGCAGTCAAATTAATTTTTGCTCTAGTTCTTTATTAAATAATCGAAGAGATCTGGTTGTTGAATTCTCTTATAAAGATTTTTTCCGTTATTTTATTGTGTAAAAAAGTTAATTTCATCGAAAAGTGGAGATGTCTGGTTGTTGCACTCAGCCCTTCAATTATGATAATTATGTCGTTATAAGCTTATATATAGCTGCAATAAGTTTTAAATTGTAAAAACTAGTAGAATTTTCAAAGTTCAATACAAAGAACATATTTCAGAAATAAAATTAAATAAATCTTCTCCTAAATCTAATAAATCTAATTTTGCTAAGCATGTCTTGGAATGTAATCATATTAATAATTTAACATATTTCATAAAACGATAGTACCTAATGTTTCCGATGATATGCATTAAAATACATTACGTTGATAAGTTACAGAGTTGCATATGGTAATCAGTAATATAAATATTTAGATAGAATTTTATTAAAATATATATGCAATCCTCACTCCGCTATAAACAATATGAACGTACAACAATAACTATAAATATAATAAATTTCATTAATATGTTTTACAAATTAATTAAAATTCTAAATATTGTATGAATTACGTAAATTAAAACTAAGCACTGTAATTGATAAATCATAAATATATTTTGGTGTTAAATCAATTTATTTTTTCGAATCAACTTTATATCTTATTATAAACATCACAATATATGGTATGAAATACAACTTATTCATAATGCATACCTACTTCAAAATAAACTATTTTCTAATGTTTAAAATACTCTCATTATGAGGTTTATAAGTAGATAAAAATGTATAGTTATATATCTATTATGAATATTTTCTCTTCCAATGATGTAGGTACCTTCAATATATGTTTGTGTCAAGATTAACGACTCCTGGTAGTCTTATAACAAACCACCCCTAATTATAATCATATACATAAATCAAATGTGCAAAATAATCAAGCGATCTGATCATATCTGTAGGTCAATCATTAAGAAAGAAATGGTAGGAAAACTAAATGGAAAAAATGTATAGAACACACAAAACAGAGATGAACATTGTTAAAAAAATATTTATAAATGTGTTAAAAAGGAGAAAGAATAGTAAATACAAGATTAGGTCGAGGAAGTGGTAAAGGTGTATGTAAACCTTACACAGACTATAAAATTTTGTAAAAATATTATATTAGTTTATAAATTTGCCCATTTTCCCCATTAATTATTCCCATCTTATCATACTTATTAATACGCCACTGAATAACTTAATTTAAAATAATTAATTAAGTAATACATATTAATTATGTACTTAGTACTTATATAGATATTTTACATTTTAGTAGAGTTGTATAATAACAATCTAAATGGCCGTAGAAAAAGATACAAGAAATTTAATATTTTATTCCATTTATATTGAGGTATAATAACTACTAACAAAGTTATAACGGTAAAATTTACCTACTCTTAATATACTATGATATATTACATACACACATTTTTTTTAAATGTTATTTTTAAGATCAATTCAATTTTGATGGAATTTTTATTAAAAAAATTTTAATTTATTGTTAATCCGTAATGAAAATGGAAAAAATTGCTAAAAATAAAAAATAAAAATCTCATACCCATTATTAATAATAAGCGGGTTTTGTTACCTAATATTAATGGACTTTTATCATATTTTCATTAAATATATGGCTGAAGGATTATGGTAGAATTTGAATCATTTGTAAATGGATGTAAAAGTTTCGTGTTGACATTCACACGTTTTATACAGCGAGATAAATATTTAAAATGGAATATTTCAACCTTGTATTTCAAAAATAAAACGAATGTGATTTATTATTATAATATAATATATATGTAGTTTTTAATGTATTTGTTTTCCAATTATTACTCGTCACTAAAAAAATGAATCGATTAAATTAAAATTAATGTATCACGTCATAGTATGACGCTATAAATATATACTTGCATATAAAATAATAAATAAATATTAGTATTAAGATTTAATTTTATAAAAATTAAAAACGTAACGTGAATATCTTCCAATAAAAAAAATATACTTTTAAACTTTACTAGTTCAGCTACATCACTATATTTTCTATTCAATATAGTTTAATCTAATTATCACATCCATTATTAGATTGATTAATATCAAAAATATAGCCATATTGGTGAAAATTCAATAAGAAAGTAGGAATAACTGTCAGTCTGTCACACAAATTAGTACACATTTGTAAGAATTGAGTACTTACCTACATATGATTTAACAATAAACATGTATATTTATTAGCGTTTAAAACACAATTAATCTTATAAATCATATGTTTAGGTTAAACAATTTAAGGTATATTTCAGTTCTGTATTAGGCACTTTATTTTATATAATATGTAAGGTGTTTTAATACGATAAAATAATAATTGTACCTCATCATTTGTTAAAGGCTATATAAAACTTTTGGAGCATTCTACTACTAAAAACAAAAATATCTACACACTACGGAAAAAAATAACAAATCATTATAAAACACATTTAGGTATATTTATCGCTTCACTCAGAGTCATATACATTTTTTACGTAATTAGATTCGTTAGGTAGATACACGAATATCTGTACCCATATACTCGGTGGCCATGGAAGAAAAAATAGAAAAATACGAGTATAGTACTGGCATTGATTTTATAGTTTATAATTTAACTTTATAACCGCTAATAGAATAGCATTAACAGCACAAGGCATTGGCATTAATGTTATTGAATCACATGACGATCCTGTTACTGTCAAGCGTTAATAAATACAATATATTTTGAAAATTTAAATAAAATAAGACCCAAATCCACAAAAAAATTTTACTTTTTATTGTAAGCAAATACATATTTCGGTAACAAAATTACCATCCTTAGTACAAAACACAAAATGTAAATAACTATAAACTAATAATTTAATAATACTACCTATTTTGTAAAAATATAAATAGACGGTCTATGTTTTGCGCTGGTTTGCGCCAAATATACCTGAAAACTTTTTAATTTTTTTTAATTCAACTTATTTAGTTTATGGCTTACACATAAAAAGTTTTGAACATGCACGTCTAATTTATGCCTGAAAGCATTAAATGACCAACTGACAACATTATTGGTGGGTGTTTTATTATTATGGCCATCCTCCCCTCATCGATGGGTTATCTCTGTAGTATGTTGTAGGACATAGGAATCACTAAAACTTTAAATTTTAAAAATTTTAATTATTATAAAGCGTAGGACCTTTTATAGGAAATTATAGATTATCATTTACTTTTGTTAAAAGTAAATCATAGAGATTATAAAATGGTTTTTTTTACAATGTTTTATAAACAAAACTCACTCATTTCTTGAATGCATGGCTATAAATAATCTATAGTCTTGCTTGAAATTAATTCACATGAATGAACAAAATTATTATATTCACTATTTTAGAAAAAAAAAATATGAGTAACAATAATGTACTAATTATTAATATTAATTGAAGTCTGGTTATTGGTCCAAGAAAAAATCTCAAAGTATTGTAAAACTCCAAATACAATTTTCATTTGTATTTCCAAATGAAAATACATCCCGTGTTCGAATTTCAATTCACCATACTGCTTTCGGGTCTAGGATAAATTTCGGAATATAGAAAAACTTATAATATAAGTATTACTTTTATTTGTATTTTTATTGAGTATGAAATTGGATGATTTCAATATTTTGAGATTTTTTCCCAGACCCAAAAGCTGGTTGATATGGTATGAGCAAATGGAAAATCGTAAAACTCGAAAATCCGAGTAGAAATAATCAGTGGCAGTTCGTATGTAACCCCCCCCTCTAAATTTGTACCTAAAAAATTACTTATTAACAAGTTAGATATTGATTTAAATATTAATAATTATTTATATTTACATTGTAATATATTTTCAAAATATTATTATGGAAAGTAAAAATTGTTTTCCATTGTTATGAAAACACTACGAGGTAATCTAAGTTTAAAAATATATATAGGTACATATTATACATCGACGTATCGAAAAGCACTCGGCGCCGAGGCAACGTTGACAATCGCCCGTCATAACTATACCATGGCCAAATAACATGGTATGACAGCAACTACGACTAGTTTGGGTTGATAAGCGCATATAGTATTATCACTCTAAAAATGACGTCAGCCGGTCTCCATATTTCAAATTATCATTTGGCGGGCTAATTTACCATACTATTTATATATCACAAAATTGTTTTAATACTAGTCACGATTTAAGATAATATGGTTGCCCATCGGCCTATGATAATGTTCTAGTTTTTACAGCAACAAAGTTAATCCAAAATCAGAAACAGCTAATTTACGTACTACTAACGCTTGTAACGGTTTAAATCAGAATCACGGACTTATATTATCAAATCATCCCACCATTTACAAACGTTATCACAAACCGTAATTTAAAATAATGTATTATAAAATTAAATACTACAAAATAAGTTAAATTTATTTTATCTAAGTATTAATTTATTATATATATATATATATATAAATCTGTTCTTTGAATACACATTGGAATTTCTTTATATTACATTATCTTCAAGAAGAAGCCATCAAATTTTATGTTATGTTTAATATTATACCTATATTACATATGATGTTTTAAGCAAAAATATATCACTATAATTTGTGATTTGTAAAATAATTATTGTAATAATTTGTAATATGTAGGTACGCACAAGTCAAAACGGCAGTTAAAAATTAAAATTGTTTTGTTGTTCAAAATAATAATGATATTAATGCCAAAAAAATATACTGTGATAATGAAAGTTATTATTTAAGCCGCTTGGAACGCTGGCCTTACGTAAATTATATGTTAGATTATAGATTAACTTCGTTGGTTACATTATGACTGATGGTTGGGCAACCATATTATCTTAAATCGTGATACTAGTATATAAACATCAAAATCATGGGAAAAACAAAGTCAATAATTTACTTGGTCATCATTTATTTTTTATATTCTGTGGTTATATGTAGTTATCTTATCAAAGTGTTTAAATTCGCGCCTTTTTTCCAAGACCGAGTGACGTAATAGTCATGCGCAGTAAACAGTTGCTGACATACCATGTTATTTGGCCAAAACACAAAAACATAGGAAAGGAAATCCAGTAATAATGCAGCCGCCGGAGCGATAAGAATAATCGCCCGATATGCATGTGAACTACGGATCAATACGGAATAAGCTAATGTGTATTTACTGTGTTTTCATGACGCTTGCACACTTCTATATTTCTTTATTATTCATTAAATTTACTCTTTCATTATATTATTATAATGTAGTAGATAAAAATTCAGTATCATATTAACGGAAAATTTAAATAAAACAACTTGGAACACAGCTGTTTAGTGAAATGAAAGATAGAAGCTTAAATTTTGAGTATAAAACGTATAAGAATTGGTTTCATTATTTTATAATTTTCGTTTTTTGATAAACGTATTTATATTTTTGGTTTTTCTTTTTTTATATGGTATTGATTTTGATTTAATAAATACCTTTTAAATTGGTACATTAATAATTATTATTGTATTCTATATTTTTCAAAAATTAATAATTTTTAATCGCCCTCACACTTTCAAAGCCCACGAACCACCACTGGAAATAATAGTTGTATTTGGAGTTTTTGAGATTTTTTCCCAAACCTAAAAGTAGTACTTATAGTGCAAAGAAATTTAAAATCGAAGTTTTGATTTAGCATAGTTTTTACAATACAATAGTTTTTGATGTTTCGAAATGTTTTCCTAGTCCCTAAAACAAGGTGGTGTGGTGAAAAGGGGTGAAAATCAAATATCCGATAATGTGATATATTTCCAATTATATAATATAAATTGTATCTGGAGTATTTAAATATTCTTATTTTTTTGACCCAGAACCAGGATTATCCATACATTGAATTTTTTTTAAATATTATGGTTCCGGAGACACGGAATTAACCAATATCTACTTAGTAGAGGATACGTTTATACGAGTACCCACACGTACAATTATTTTCGGTTTTTGTACAATACAAGACAAGTAAATTAATAACATTTTCCTGCAGTCATGCTGGCAAAGGTGCTCTGTTTTGCTATGATGAAAGACCGTTGATATGTCTTTATTAGTGTTTGGTTTTGATTGATGGATTGCTTGAGGAAACATTTGTTTGTTGCATTTTAAGTTGATTATTATTAATAATTGTCGTTTGGTCTATTGTAGTGTGCGCTGTTTTGTTGTTTTTGCTATAGATTCTTCCGCATTGCGGCACAGTTCTACAAGATGTGGTTATGGTGATTCGGTAGTTCTGTAAAACATTTCTTGAGATTTTAATTTAATATTGTCTTTAACTTTTGTCGATTGGAAATTGTGTATGGTATTTATTGATCTAGAGAAGGCTTATGATAGGGTTCCTAGGGAGAACTTAATGTGGGCATTAATGATGGAAGTCCATCAGGGTTCAGCTTATCATAATATGCTCAAATTTAGTTCGTATTATCACTTATACAGTTATAGCGCCACCGAAAATATCAACAATGCCATAACTTACGGTAATATATATATATTTAAAATAACTTTATACTATGTAAAAATGTTAGGTAATTAATTTTTATAATGAGTAACTTTGGTGTACACCTACTAGTTTTGGCATAAAAATATATTTAAAATTTCCAAAAATTTTTATTTATCTACTATCTTATGAAAATTCAAGTGCACGACGTTGTAAAATCCTATAGTAAATGAGATAGTCTTAATTTTTTAATTATATATTTTATATATTTTTATTGTAAGTTCATTAGTTAACGAGTTATAAGAAAAACGGCAGAAAGATCAAGTTGTTCCTTTTTTGATGGCGAGGGGGAGAGGCTACGCACACGGTCTAAGTGTATACCAAAATTCAGTCATAGGTCAATTTTTTCTGATCATTTTATCTAATCTGACTGGACTATAATATATTTCACCTTTTGTATAGATCATTATAGATCATATATTAATATAATTCATATAGATTTACTTCTTGGTGAATAAATTATGACTTGCGATCTTTGAGTATATAAATGATATAGTAACTTACTTATACATACAAATTAGCAGTAATTAGTATTTACCTCATTCAATGCTCTCTTGGATATTTAAAACGAAAAATGTACGTGATTATTCATATTTGGCTATAAATAAAAGTAAGAAAAAAAAACTATTATCTCTCAGACCGAAAGTAAAATTAATTTTAAAGAAAAACAAGATTACCATAAAATGAGTGATTTATTGGATCATGGTATATATTGTTTCAACAAGTCCTTGCAAACATCGCATCCGTGAATATCGTGGAAATTCTTTTTACTTCGCGTTAATAGTAGATATTATCTATTCATATTAAATGTCGGCAAACAAAAATTAATTTAAGAATATATGGAATTATTATTTTATTTAAGGCTAAAATACAAATAACACATATTAAATTATGTTAACTATTTGAATAATTTTTCTTATTTCTCATTATTATTATTATTATAGACTGTATAATATTACATTTTATAATTTATTAATTTCGTATATATCCAATAGATTATAAACATTATAAGGTAAGTACCAACTACCTGCTATAGATAATAAAACGTACTTAACACTGTATTCGTATGGTTATAATTTAAACAGTAGGTTTAACAATTATTATATTAGGTGTATTATAACTAACAATTTCAATAATTCTATTAAAATATATATTTCATATAAAAAGTAATTATCTTTGTTAATTTTTTTTTACTCGATATGCCATGGTAAATTAAAATTCATCTAATCACGTTATTTAAACCAATAAAACTTATATTAATTGAAACAAATAATCAATCTTATTTTGTTTCTCCTCTTACTCCGCCCTCTTACCATACTATTGGGAGTTGGCCCAAACAAATAGGTAATCAATTATATGTACATAAACTAATGAAATAGTTGATAGTAAAAAGATACCTATACTCTATATATTAAGTGATGAATTAGATTTTTTATTATAAACAGTATCATTTGTATATTCGATCACAATTTACTGCAACATACAAACATCCACACTGACTGCTATTTGGTGATTTTTGTTTTAGTCTTTGAAAATTTCAAACTTATTTTAAAATTTTAAATCGAAAATTTATTAGTACTATACAGATACTTACTGATAAAAAAACTTATGAATATCATATAATATAACTTGAAAATATTAATTAAAATGAGTTTCAATATTTTATAGCTGTGACCAGAAAATAATATAACACCTAATATTAAATTGAGCGTAAAATAATAATATAAAACCAACCCTAAGGCCACTATTTAATGATTAAAGCCCTAACTTTTAATAATTATTTTTTAATTTAAATTGAACTATAAATTATGTTTTTAAATTTTCTAAAGGATATAATGTACATTTTTTAAGCCATATTGTAACGTTAAAATTTATAATAAAAATGTTTATTTTTCGACAAAATATAACGTGGTACCTAGTACCTACGTGTATTTTGGCTCTATGTACAAATCACAGTATACACAAAAATTATTATTGTAGAAATTGAGTTTTTGCATAAAAAAAAACATTTACTGTGCTTCCTTATGAAGATTTTTTTTCAACGGTTTTAAGTTACTAAATATATACAAAAATACTATATATATAAAAACATAACCAATATTTTAATACTTGAATAATGAGTTATATATTTAAGTAGGAAGTCAAAAAAAATTCGCCGAGGACGAACAATATTAACCTCTTACCTCTTATATTAGAATATTGAACATTTTATTTTTAAGCGAATCATTATAAGAAAGACATAGTGGATGACAACATCGAAAGACAGTTTTCTTATTTCTATATTATATTTTTAAACAAACTGATTAGACAACAATAATAAAAATTGACACGGAACCACGTATAAAATAGTTTTAAAATGTATTTAATCATTTTAAATCGTTCATTTTTCATTTTTTTTTTTTTTTAAATATACCTTATATTGGACTTCTTAAAAACGACCTCTTAATTATTTTCCTTGTTCGTTTTAAGTTTATACTGTGGATAAATCCACCTATAGGCCATATTATCGTATTATGTATATAGACACAGAAGTAAATAATTACCTATGAACGTATATGGACATTGGGCAATGTCTAGTAAAATGTGTGCAGTGTCGCATAAATAAAACATAACGTTTATAAGCTATAGCAGACGGTTTATCTGCAATACGTAAAAAACATTTCCGTTTCCCTCTTTCTCTCACCCATTCCTTCCCTCTCGCGCCACTCTCTGTCCCATTCGCTGTTATTCTCTTGTCGTATCGATCCGATAGTTATCGAATGTCCAATGCTTTTCATTTCCCTAGATATAAAATATTAATGTACATACCTAATTGGTCTGTGTTGAAAATTAACTGAATCTAGAGACAAAATGAAAGTTTAAAATTTTATCTTTTAACTGATTATATGGTTCAAGTTTCTAACTTATAATTTTACGTTATCTCCAATAAAGAATGTTAAATAATAATATTATTTTAAAAAACCCAAAAATATAATACAAGTTTACAATATTATACTATAATACATTTAAATAATGTCTTTAGATATTTAAACTTGATACTCATATTATCTCTGTGACCTGTCAGTACCCACTATTTGTTTTTAATTAAAAACTATGGTTAATAATAATATCTACACCTTATTATTATGAAATACCTATCAATTGACTTCAAAAGCTTATAAATTATTAATACTTCGTAATAAATTCATGTTAACTCTCAGGAACACTTAATCTTATAAAACACAACACCTACAGTATTTGACTTGGAGCGATTAAGGTAATTAGATAGAATATTGATATCAAACAAAAGTATTAAATAGGTATCTATCTAAATAATCCGAAGCTTTCAAACGCTAACTATATTCCGTATAGTATAATTATACAGTAAATCTGTCTGGCAATGATAGTTTTATATAATTAATCAACATATTAAAACAAAATTCAAAATATCGGTTTTATTATGCAAATTTATAATATTGCACCTAATGATGTTCAGTACTTTATAACATACGCGTATGTACATTGATAACATTATATTCGATTTTGTATGTAAACATAAATTAAGTTAATTAAAAGCTAAAATCGATTAAGGTAAAATTTAGTACCACCTGAACTCCATTATTGTAATATTTGAGTCTAATTACTAAATACACAATATAATCATCGGTTCAAAGTTAATTATAACATCGCAGATTTTTACATTGTGTACATTGTCATTGTGGATAATATATACCTATTACGATGTTTGTAATGGTCAATGTGGTTTTAGGAAAATTTGTTTACGTTACTTACGTATTTACACAGCAGAAATTCAATGTTTGATCTGCGTGTATTTAATTAGCTAAAAAGTAAATTTGACGAATAAATATATTTGTATGCACCTACTATAGGTAGGTAGGTAAGTATTATGTTATTAATTTTCATTTTAAAGTGTTTTTATTTTTTCTTATCATTAATCATATTTTAATTTTTTAATCGGCAATCTATTATTGCTGTGAAGTTTCACTTTTTTTTTAATTTGCTTAATGAATAATATTTGATTAATTTAATGTTGTCCAGCTACAAATCAAAGTGTACCATTCTTATAGTTTTATCTTTATGCGAGTAATTGTAATTACATGCATAGAAAAATTAATTTTAATTATAATGTTAGTGTATAATAAAAATTCTTCTACATATATTAAATATTTGAAATTATATTGAAAATAATAATTATTATCTTAAAATAAATATTACCTACTTCTATATTCTTTTTTATACATTAAAATACGTATTATTTGTTATAATTGTATTTAACTCTGTTTATACATGTAAACATTGTTTTATAGCGCAAAAACCGTAAAAATACGTGCAATTTATAGTTTTTGTAGGATAGTTGTATAGCATAAAGAAAAATTTAATGGGGTATGCGTTTCAAATTTCAAACTTCGCCAAAATTTGAGCCACCCAAATATTTATTATATATATTAATTTATCAACATTATAGCATGATATGTAGGTAACTCACCTCCATGTAAGAAATTAATATATCAAACTAAATTATGTTAATTAATTATGAAATGAAAAATTATATATTTAACAACTTTGTCGCATCTATCTTAGATTTAATAAATACTTTCAACGTACCTAATGATAACCACACTCTCTGAATTACTAAAGCTGAACACTTTGTAAGTACTTTCGGTAATCTATGTAATTTATTTAACTCATATATCAACTAAATGAACATGTAATGTTTCAGTTCAGCTTGAAATCATAGCTACAATAAAAAATTCAACTACGATGTCTAAGTCTACTTTTTTAATCTAAATAAAATACAATTTATCTCAAAATCTGCAATCTTAATGACGTTTAGTTTACCAATGAAAATAAAAAATTAAAATAACACATCAGAAAATATATATATCAACATTTAGATATCACTAGAAATCAATGTTATGATATTTAAATAAATTATTATAATTAATAATATTTCAAAAACTATTTGTTTTTTAAAACTGTTTATTTTTTAGAAAATAATGAATGTCGAAATAAATTATTAATAATTACCTATTAACTTAATAATACAGCATAAATACATTTAAATGTATAACAAATTTCTTTTAAACAATATTAATGATTTTTCTAAACCAGACTTCATCTGCAGTGGCAGCATATTTAATAACCAGCGTCAAAAATTTTTTAGAAACCTTATTTTTACATATCAGTTATATTTGTAATATCGAAAAAAACCTCAATAAAACAAAGATAATTTTATGTACTATATTGTGTATTATTTGGTTTCTTAACTACAAGTAGAGTCCTAGAAAACATTTTTATTTTTGTAAAACGGTTTTATTAACAAATATTGTAAATACACAACAGTAAAAAGTGGCACTGACACAAAACTATTTAATTAAATTATTTTTAATATGTTATTTAATATTTTTAAATTATTAAGTTTTATTTTTATTAAAATTTCTTAAAAATCTTCTATACAAAACTCCTTTAAAATTGTAAATATATCGTAAATATATTATATTTAGAGTAAAAACTCCATTTTGTGTTTAAAAATAATTACTAGTAATACTCTCTCCAACATTGAGTTTAAGATCTCACAGGTTTTCATTAGACTATTAGGCTAATAAATACCATCCTAATAAAATTTACTACCGGAAAATGGGCGTATGTAACAATTGGATCGAATCTTATAGTTAAAAATTTGTTTCCGGAAAGAAATTAAATCTAAAAAAATTATCTTTTACACCATGTAAATTTGATTGAACACGTTATTTTAAATGTATCCACTTTATATAGGTAAGTATATAACCTAAATAAGATCATTTCCCTGAAATAAATTCTCAAATTCGCCACTAAAAATTAAATTTTAAAAATGTAGTATGCACTAAATTTTTTTATAGTTGACCTTACACTGTATGAAACAGATTTACAGCTCCTTAACACTACAACTTTCTAAATTCTGTGAATTTATAATCAATATTTTAATAACAAATGTACTTATATTTATGTTCAAACACCATTTTTATATATAGAAAGCCGGAAAGCACTTCGCGCGTTGGGTAGGATAATGATAATGGATATATTGAATTTCAAAGCAATGATAAATCATTTCTTGCTAAAAAAACAATTCTGAGAGAATGTTCGATGGATATACTTGATAGTTACTGTTAGAATATACTAATAAGTAATAATATACAATAATATGATAATATTATATAATATAATAAACAAAAAAATGCTACTTGTAATGATCGGAGCACTTCTTCTTATAGAATATTTGGGTACATACATAAAAAAATAAATAAATGAAAAATACATAATCATAAAATCAATACAGTCGTTGATTCGCTTAGAAATTGAAAATAATTTCTAAATAGTCTTAATGAGTTAGCACTTAACTATTAAGTAGATAGGAATATAATTTATTAGTTTTGGAGGATCTCCGGCGTTTTTTGAAAATAGCAGTAGTAGCACATGCAGCCTTTGTTGATACCGTAGACACGCCTATGCCCTATGATATAATATAAAATAACAATTATACATTTATAAAAATAAATAACTCCTACCTACAAGTATGATAATAAATCAGATCTAGTCTAGGTATATAATGTGGTTAAAATAAGAATGTTCAACGATCCAAGTTCACTTATAAAAGTTTTTTTTTTCAAAAATTGAAAATAACTCGCCATGTTTATGATAAATAGGTACTGTTATTTATAATTATTTATGATGAGCTCGTAGTGATTGAAGTTGTTTTAAATTTTATTTTTTTCAACGATCGCTAACACTTTATTATACCCATAAAGTAATAATGTATGGAATTCAATCTTATCCGTCTAAGGGGTGATCCTTCTTTTACGTGATTTTATCGAAAAGTCATTACATGAAAAATTGCCTTTTTACCCTTATTGACATCACCTCTTTTATTTTCATCAGATTTTTCCAAATAAAATGAATGAGGGGAACCCCCTAAAGTGAAATAAATAATAATATACATTTTTTAATGATATATACGAATATATACGATATCTATACCTATTACTTATACAAGTCATAAAGTAATTATAATAATAATAGTCGTTCAGATACAGGTGGTGGATATTAGTCTACCGTCATTTCGATCCTCGAACAAGATAATGTATATAGTATTATTATTTTAGATTTTAAATTAAAAATAAATCATTGCCTTCTTTTCCAAAAACTATTCTGAACCACATTTGGTATAATATTATTATTTTTCAATTTATAAAAAGTTCCGTTATTTTCAAAAAGTGTTTCTTTGCACTAAAGAAACCTGTACTCGGAAAATCGAAAACTAACTTCTTTATTGAATCAATTAGAATAAAACAGTTCCTATCAAATTAAAGGCGTATTTAAAAAATATTTAATAGAATCAGATAGTTGATCAATAGCAATGAAGTGAAGAACTTCGCCCCCACATACCCTTATCAGCATGACGTCAATTTTGTTGCAAGAGGGCACTTATAGCTTCTCTTCCCCCTTGCTCATAATTACTGATTAAATTGATAACATGAACAAATATATTATAAAAGTTTCGAAATAAGTTTATAATATACAAATATATAAGTTTATCACAAACAGAAATAATGAGGATTATTTAAAGATGTATTTTTAACCGAGTTCCTCATCCTCATGCAATCATGCATAATTATATATTTATTGTACTATATACTTTATATAATACTATATATATTACATACAATTAACTTTGTATTAAATTCTCCAGTCTAATACTATATTAATCATCATATATCTGTATATCTATCATACTAACATATATATATTTATATATACATGATTCAAGACTATACGACCATTATTTGCGGAATTACGAGGAAATAACACTACTTAATAGATTTTTATATATGAATGTTTTTGGTAGGTAGCTTTTTATACGTAAAAATATAAATAGAAAAATGTAACATTTTTCGCTTTGCTCAGAATATAAAAGTTCTATTATCAATTATCGTTTTTTAGGTTGAGCGGTAAGGTATATGAATATCGAAAAACTTAAGTAGACATTTCTGATGATGAGATTATCAAGGTGGAGGGATTAAACCTAGTTGATCCCACATAAATACACCTATGTATCAAATATCTCTTTAACCAACAATGTTATTCCACTCCTTCTACTTAATAACATGTAGGTATAGATGAATGCATAAAATAACCAATTTGAAATTTTTTATAAATTACTGAAAATTTTCAAAAAAAAATTAAAATTTTATAGTAAACATATTTAGTATGCATTTCGTGACATTAATATTTTCTGGTTTATAACAATCTTAAATAATTTTCTGTAAGATTTTAATGATTTCTTTAAAGTATCAGCTAAAACGAATTTATTCTCAGTAAGTTTTTTATTCAAAAATTCATTCTCGACTCTTTTTACCAGAAAAAGTGCATACATATAAAAAGAAACATCATTTATTTACATTATATACATATTTATATAAATTTATTTATCAAAACCTTTCTGATTACGCTGAGAATACAAAAGACTAGATAATAGATATCTATTTTTATTCATTGTAATTATTTAGACACTGTATTATATAGTACATACAATACATAATGCAATACTAATCTAACAATTTACCGAAAAAAAAAATAATTTATTAATGATTTTTGTTTGAAACGTAAAATGTTATAAATTATACTTTAAATTTTATCACTTTATTATTTAAATACTAATTAATATATTGTGCCTACAGTTAATATAGTTTATTTAATTATAAATTAAAATTACTACCTATTGAAATAATTTCATTAATTTTAATAGCTATATATATAGGTACTTGGAAGTTTATGATACTCCAGTTTTCCTTCTGAATTTTGCATCCTGTAGTACCTATATGTTATATTTTAATCCGTACCGATATAGGTATATAATTTTTTTTATTCAGTACTTTATATCACTTATTATTATCGAATTAAGGGCCATAAATCGTAAGCTATTATCTTATATGTATTCATTGTTTGGTTACTACTTTGCATATTTATTATAGTCAATTTATTTTAATAGGTACATGGTTTTTAGTTAATATACGTATAGGTAACCTAACCTAACCTACCTGCAATAAAATAAAATTATCTGCAAATGCAAGCTGTACCTACTTATTCAAACTGATATTTCAAAGAGAAAAAAATTCTCAAATTTTTATTTGTCATTATAAAAATGATTATACTTTTACCAGAATTATTGCTAAATTCGTTATAGCCTAATCTATTAGGCTATAGATATAGATATATATATATCTATATATATATATATATATATATATATATATAGACATTAATGTTTACGATCTTCAGTAATAAGCAATAGCTAATAGTAATTCAAGAATAAATCATTGTATTATTGATTAATGATCACACAATTTATGTTTGAACTTAAATCCTTGATGTAAAATGTAGATATTGATATTATAATTATGTAGATATGCATTATTAATAATTAATATTTTACCTTTATTTTTTTCACATAAGGTGACATGTTAGCCCCAACTTTATACAATTTATTCACCTCTGACATTGGGCTCATATACCATTTTAACTACCTTCAATGATGACACCAGCATAATTTTCACTAACATCGACCTAACTCGAACCCCTGATATACTTTAAACTCATTTAAATTAACTATAAAACTGGTTTAATCTTTAGAGAATTAAAATAAATGCAAGTAAGTCAGCCTATATAACTTTTTCCTTGCGGTCCGGTACTAGTCTCCAATTCTACATAATGACATAATTCTGCAACAAATAGTCACTAGATACTTAGGTATCCATCTTGATGAAAAGTTCACATGGGACACCAAAACAAAAACAAAATCCCCCAACATAAGACTTCATAAACTAAATCACCTTCTCAAATCCAATATTTTACTCACACCAAACTCCTTATACCGTCCAATGATGACCTATGACATCCAACTGTGGGGTACAGCTAAAAATCAAATATCAATACATTTCACTCCATCCAATCAATACGCTTTTGTTTCATCATCAATGCTCCTGGGTATATTAGTAACCTCACTTTACACTCAGACCTTAAAATTCCAAAAATGCCTATTTTTACAATGCCTTCTATTACTACAAACAATGTCATAACAACACTTAGGTATAATTATTCTAACACCCGTATTATATCTGTATTCCGACCTTTTCTCCATGACACTTCCTGACAATCCACCTCGTCAGCTTAAGTGTAAATGACCCAGATACCTGATCTTTAATAAATAAACCTTCTTTCATAGACAATCCAATGTATTTTAAGTATTGTCAATGGACAATCAAGTCGTTCTGTTATGTATCTCTTACCATATGTATTTCTTATAATTTTATATAGATCATACATTTTAATTTTTTTTTTTTTTTTAAATTAAAGTACTATGTATCCCTGAAAAGCTAACATAGTCCAATAAGCTATAAATTTCATCAGGCTTCAAAAACACATCAATTATTTAAATTTTCTTAAAGTACTAATTTGAAGTTTTAAACTTAACGTCTTACCTCAATAATAAACATTTTTTTTAAAATCTTAAATAGTTCTACTGTGGAGGATTTTGGAGCAGACTCTGTATGCAAAACACATAGAAAATACATATTAGTTGTATTGTGACATGTGAAGTTTATCATTAGTTCTATGTGACTTCTCTGCGACACACGCTAGACACTTAATGCCCGATTTTGCGAACTAAATTTAAGATATCACATTCGTAACTCCTCTGAGATGTTAATTAAAAATTTGAAAATAAATATGAAAATATTCACTGTTGCAAAAACTTGGAAGTACGCTGCCAGATTTGAACGCATGACACATGAACATTACACATTTATATCTAACACTCTAACCTACCCATTTACTAGCCGATATACCAATTTGAGTAAAACTTGACTATTTAAGTAATAGGAACGGCAAAGGAAAGTAAAATTTTTGAATCGTTACAGCGTATCCAATAACAGCCAAAACAAGCTTGGACCGGTGGAAAAATATGCTATATACTAAGATGTATAACATACTAAAAATAACTTTTTTGAGTAGTCCAAAACTAAATTTTGGATTGCTCATAATTCATGGAGAAGTGAACATAGCGTATCGTGGTTTTGGCTAACCCCTCTTATGTTTAAAGCCCCTATCCATAAGTATACATTAGAGAGGTGGGGGAGGAACATGGCCCCTCTGGAAAATACCCAAGAAAGTACCTTTTAGTATGTTATATACCAGAGTGGATAACATACTTTAACATCAGTTCGAGTCCGATCTGACTCTTATTAAATTCGCAGTGGTGATTCAAAAATTTCCCCTCCATCACAATGTCTATTATGTATAACCTCAATTCAATGAGACCTGCATTGCAATCAGCCACGAAGTGAATCTAGCTTTTCGTACTTTTAGCAACTCCTTCTCTATTCCTTAAAGCTCATATCTGTAGATGTCTATTGATGACCAGGGAAGAATCATGCCCCCCCCCCCTGGAGAATAACTTTACAATGGACTATTGTTCAAACCGGTAGTTTATGTATATAAATTTTATAATTTATTGAAGTCTGCGCCCCCCCCCTCAGAAATTTGTTCTACGAATACCCACTCATGCCTCTATCTTCTTATGCAATCACTTTCACCCAAAAGTACGAATGTAAGTAGATCTAGATAATCAATATATTATTTTTTAGCTCATAATTAAATCCCGGGATGTGTTAAAAAAATAAGCTCTGAGTCATGTAAAAAAAGTGCATTTATTCATATTTTAATGTTATTTATTTGGGTTTATATTAGTATGTACCTACAAGTTTTTTTACTTGAGAAATTAATATATGTATATATAAATAATTATAATATTATAATAATTCATTATTTATATCACATAGACCTCACCAGCGTGAAGTTATAGATATATATATGACATATAACATCGTCGTAATACGTAATATTTTCCGTCTATATCTGTTAAATGGCACATAAATATCACAATGTACCGCCACATTTGAGATCATAAACAGACATTGCATATATTACTGCATCATCATTGTGCACACAGGGGAGAGAAATTGTAATATCTGTAGGATGTTTTTAAAAAATCACATTTATGTATTTCATTAAATTTTTTTCTATTTTATTATAAATTTAGGTACTATTTTATATTTGATTTAAATAATTTTTAGTAATTTCTTTCAGTTAATAAGAATATAATTAGGTATAATAATAATAATAATACAGTTTCTCATATTATTTCTTAGTATGGTTCATATGTTGAGGAAATATAAATAATAAAAAAAGCACTTCAAATATGAAATAATTAAAACAATGGCATTTTGTATGCAAAATAGAGCAATTAAAAATCAAAAGAGCAAAAATTATGTTTTTATTAGCATAGAAACTAAATAAAACACATTTATATAAAAAATTATTTTTCTATCATTTTCCGAAAAAAAATATAAAAAGCAAATGGCTCTCAAATCCGAAACCTATTGATCAATAAATTAGAATTAGGTATCACTACTGATATATAAGTATAATAAGTATATCCAGAAAATAAATTAGCAGATTTCTCTTGAATTTACTGTGTGTAATAAGTCATTATTTTTATTTTTTAATAAAACTACAATATTATTATGATATATTATACAATTTCGAAAATGTGAATAATTATTTGTAACGATGGGATTTATTTTGACCCAACTTTCAACGTGTCAGCGTATCTTTTGGAGAATATTCAAAAAAGGATGTATTTTAAGTGCTGACCGAAATACAGGGACTGTGATCCCTTGCGATGCTCTTTTACAGTTCTATAGTGGTTTTTTGCTTGTATAATATGCTATGTCACTTAGACCGTTTCGCCTTTCACTCAGCGATATGTGTTTTGTCTAAATACACCTACTAGCAATTAAAAAGTTCATTTCGAATATCTAATAGCTGTCTCGAGTTTTCGTGTGACATCAGGCAACCGATAAGTGCGTGATCTCAAAACGTTATGAAGCGCGTATGATTTAGAACAATACTTTTTATAACGTCATTTAATGTAACGATAGGGGAGTAAACGCATATTCGTAGAATAATAATACATGTGTTAAAGATGATTTAGTGACTTTTATAGCTGAACACGCAGTAAAACAGCGTTGTAAATGCACGCGCACGATGAATCGTATAATACGGATATAGCCGTATTAAGATTTAAATAAACGATAATTAATTCTCGTTCAATCGTTCGAAAACAAAAAAAATAAATAAATATATATATATATATATATATATATTCAAAAAGGATTACACGATCAAATCGTCCGGAACGAGTAGTGCGAGCAAACGTTTTCGAACGGTCGGCGGAGATAACGAGACGCGTCAATCAAACGGTGCGCTTTTCACGCGCGCCGCACCCTTCGGCCCGTCGCGATCGTTCCGGCGCGCGGCGTTCGTTATCCGAAAAATCAAAAGGGTGCCGACGGGGACCGGAAAAACACACACACACATAATATAACAATATATACATATTATTATTGGAATTAGATCGTTTAGAGGGCCTCGTGCCGTATAGTCTGGAGAAATAATACAGCCCGCGGCCTACATACAAGGGAAAGTTTCCGACGTATACTTGCATAAAATGCACTTAGGTACAGCGCAATATTACTCAGGGTCAAATTTGAGGGGAGGAGACCGGGCCGGTGAGTCACGGGCCGTGTAATTCATATCGAATGCCCGAGGCTGTTTTCTTTCGCCGGATCGCGGTGATTGTCTATATACACGCGCCCGGGGAGGGCTGGATATAACGACGAAAAATGTCCGATACGCATCTCTCTTTGTTCGTTTTCTTCGATTCGAATGAGTGAAAAAAAAACGAATTTGCATAGAGTTTCCGACGTGATGACATTATTATATCGTTTTGATTTACGTAACACCTATGCCTATACTATACGTACGTACAACAGTATACACCCGCTAGATTTATTCCGGAGGTGCCATTTAAAAATATTACAATCTCAATCCCCCCCACTCTCTCCTTGAAAATGCATATACATAAATTAACTCGATTTGGGACTTAGGACGAATAAAATCAAACAAAATAATATGTCGATCAGTTTTCAGAATCGTAATCGTATCACTAGATCGATCGGTATATACCCAGTCTTGTTAAGTATAGGTATTCGAATACTATTTTAAATATATTTCGTAAAAAGTATTCAAATACGTGTTCTGAATAATTATTTTTACGTGTTTTTTATTCTTTAAACAAATTTTTGTTTCTGAACTAGGTTACTTAACGTCGTATATAAAATAATTAGACGGTTGATACATAAAACAACTTGATGAAACACAGCTGATCGACACACTAAGAAATACAAACAGAGCTACTATAGCGGAGTACAGTCTTAACTATATCCACGAACATTTTGGCGCCAAATATCAATATTATTATAATTTATTGATTATTCAACTAAATGAACGAAATTTATATTTCTTATTAACTAATGAAGTTCCTATTAATTAATTTACTATAAAATAAATTATGGTGTCTAATAAGTGTTGTCGTCCCGGGTTGTCGACAAAGCTCAGCCACTAAATTTGGTGTCCCACAAAATATGCTTAAAGACTGGGAAAAGAATATTGGCATTAAGTTAAGTAGGCTTTCCAGAGTTTGTGTCAATCATTTTAATCCGAGTGATATAACTTCAACTTGGACATCTGGTGAAAGTTGTAGTCAATATTCGGTAAGAAATTCATTAGAATTAGAAGAAAATGACTTACCTACTGTATGCTCTTTTCGATTTTCATTCAATAATTAAAAACTTGCATCTACTTTAACTTTGATAACTTTCAAAATATAAAAATACTTTATTAAATCAAGAAAATAGGTACTTACTACAACTTTGGAAATATTTTTTTTTAATTTTAGATTTCTTTGAAAAAAACGATGTGAAAAGAAGGAGCCATACCATTAATTTTCCCAATTGATATTTCTGGTATTTGTGATGAGGTTTGTATTTTGTACCAAACTATTTGTTATAATACGTGATTTATTCTGTAAAACAACCATATACTACCATTGGTTAAAATGTAAATATTATAATACAAATTACGAGTATCTATATAAATTATAGACTTCTCGTTAAATAATAATAAAATAATGTACCGTCTACATAATTTTTTTTATCTCTAATCGTAGTAGGTATCTACTATCTAATGTGCAATTACTCATGATAAACTATATAGTTTACATGCAATTACTAAAGATAAAAAAATGTCGCCATGAAATAAAATATTTAACTACATTAATGACCATTTGGGCATTAGGTGTATTTTTCACACGCATAATCAGTGATATACCTACTTCGTGCATCAAAAATAAATCCTCCTTGAGGATTTATATCCTCTATATCTTAAAATCGTTATCTGTGCTCTCCACAGACTCCAGTGGGAAAAATTCAACTAGCGATCCAGAGGCAAAACTTCTCATCCAGTGTGACTGCAAATTCAATAAAAACTATTATTACACAATACCTCGATTATAGATTCTGTGATAGAATGGCTATAGCCACAGAACAATATACAGAAGCGTTCCTTAAACTGATAAGAAATTCTTGTGTACCAGCATTGATTATATGTGCCTTTGTATCAAACTTGATATGTGAAGTTATGTTCAATATCATATAAATTTGTTTGGTATAAAATTTTTTTTGGAACCTAAGTGACATATGATTAAAAAAAAGCTAATATGGCAGCTCAGTATATATTTTAAAGTCACAGAATTGTTTTTGTCGAGAACAATAGAATAGGGGACAGTGGTGTAAACCTGCTATAGTTGGTGTCTACAAGTGTTTTCATATTGTCATCAGTATGATATTAAGTACTAGATATTTTTCCACAACTGATCAAATGGAGTCATCTTTGAGGACAGAATAATAGATGATTATTGTAGACCATTGGTCATCCATACTATCATAATTCGTGGTTATTATTATTATTATTATATTATATTATTATCATTAATAATTTTATCATCTAAAAGTTGTTTATTGAAAAAAAATGTATTCAAGAGAAATGTATAAAAACGTAATGGAAAAATTTCGAAAGGGATTATAACCCCTTAACCGGCTTAACCCCCACACTACGTACATCAGTGCACGTAAATGAACGAAATAAAAATTGAAAAACTTGTAAAACTTGTCAACATCTTCATCGCAATGACTCGGGGACTGGGTGTATACGGATAACAAGTTTAACTCGGGAAACATCATACTTACAAATTACAATCTTAATTACGATGTATATTTTAGATATTCTAATACGAGAATGTCGTTAGTTCTACAGGAAACATTTCCTGTGATGTGGATACATCATATTTCTCATAAATGATGATAAACGATGACGTGGAATTAGTAAAAAGTTCGCAAACGGCTAAAATCGCTAAACATAACAAACATCAAATAATTTCATTGAAAATCTTGTTTTATAATCAATTTTAAAAAACGTAAAACTATGTAGAATTTTTCCTATATTACGGGACATAGGTATACGTAACGCATCATGTTTTTTTCATAGTTTTCTAGCCAAAACATTGACATTTTTCATTACCTACCTCAATTTTATAACAAATTCGGTAATTACATTTTTTTTTAATTTAATGATCATAATCATAATCAATGATTATGTATCATGATTCATAAATATATTAAAAATTATTAAATTTTTTATTTGACATTTCAAAGAATTTTTAATATTTTGCTGCAATTTAAAAAAAAAGTATTCTGATAAACATTATCATACCATTACTTTTTATATGAAAAAAATCGTTTGATTAGAAAACTAAATGTTACATTTATTTTTCTCTTAAATTGTAATTTACGAACATTTTTATTTAACTGTACCTATAAAAAATTAAATATTGATGGGGTTTTATAAATATTTAACAATTTAACATAATTAATAGTTGGGTAAGTTAAGAGTTATTATGTTTATACCTACAATCTACATATCTAACTAATTACAAATTATTTTTAGACTGTGAGCGTAGTGAAGGAGCTAGTGGTTTTACAATGATGTTTATTTTATTTTCTGTTAACAAATTTACTACCAAAAGAAGTGCTCCAATCTTTACAAGCTCACCCTATTTCCGGTAGCAAATTTCATTTAGTTAGTACCTACTTAAAAATTTCAATTTCTCAATAGTTTTTTAACGCTTAAGGAAAAACTACGAATAAATGACGAAAAAACGACAAATATATGATTTGGCCAAATCGAGATTTTTTATTTCGTCTTAATTTCGAAAATAATGATTTAAAAATCTTGAAATTTACATTGAATATTTAATTTAACAATATATTTACGTTGAATAAATTATTTTAAATTTTTTTACAATTTTGGGCTATTTATAGACATTTTATATTTTGAGGTTACTAAGTCCTAAAAGGGTTGATGTGGGTTTTAAGACCTGAAAATTTTATATGACGTTAAATATACCTACTTTATTCTAACTCAATTCAAAAAATCTCGTAGTCAACATTTTTTTTTATAGTCATTTAAATTTTTCCAACAAATTTATCAATTTTGAGGTATTTAAGGCCAAATAGTTAGTAAAATGAGATTTTAAGACCTGAAAAAAATTAATATAACGTTAGTCGTGCATTAATTTAACTAAATTAAAAAAATGGACCGGAAAAAGTATTTTGAATTCTGAGCGTAGCGAGGGAGCTTGTGGTTTTACAATGTTTATTTTATTTTATTTTATTTTTTTAATCTTGACTACGGATTTTTGAGAATATCTACTCTACTATTATTAGTAATAATTTTTTAATTTTTTTTTATTTAATAATACAGTACAGGCCAAGGGCCACTGACATAAGGAATGAGTACATTGGTTAATTATAGTATATAGTATGCAATAGTTGATCTTCCTGGGCGGAATCCGTGTTGCTCATCAACAAGAATATGATTTATTGAAGAGCGAATTGAGTTTAGGATAAGGATTTCAAATAATATGAATAAATAAGGTAGGTAGTTATTGGACGATAGTTAGCGACATCTGTAGGTGCCCCAGATTTAAGTATTGGTCTAATTTAGCCAAGTTTGAGGACTGTTGAAAAGATACCTGAGTCGATTAAACGTCTAAAAAGTAACCATAAGGGTTTAGCTATAGTATTTTTTTGCAAAAGAAGCAGACAAAGATGGGGTATTTGAGGGCTGTGTGATGACGGAAGAAAAATATTTAGAAAATAGGTTAGCTGAATCAGAATGATTAGTACTCAGTACACCGTCGAGTGACACACTAAATGGGATAGGAGGAGAGGAGCGGTTTTTTCGAAAAAACTCCAAAAGTAGAATGGATTGCGTTGTAAGGAAGACTCAGTGCGAGAAATGAAATACGGTAGCATTGTTTGGAGAGAAACTTGAATTTGGTACGAAAAAGAGAGAAATGTTTGTAATCCGATAGTAGTTTGGATGTTTTAAACTTGACATGCGCTCGAGACTTAGCAAACACCACGATTTAAGACATACTGGTTACCATTGAATACCGATTATGTGACCCAAGAACTGACACTCCAAAAAACTACTTGCAGCGTTCTGAGCGGTAAAAATTGTAAAACAGTGTCGTCAAATGTTTGGGATATTAGTAATAGTTGTACTGTAATTTTAATAAATATATATATATTATATATTAATATATAATAAATAATAATCGTGTTAATAATACAGCTCATTATAGTGCTAGTGGCGCTAGTAGTAGTTTTTTGTCAGCTGATCTAGATTCTCAGTTTATAAGTCACATTGGTTTACTATATAGCATGGGTCATTGCGCAACCTATATATCTTCAATCGTGGCAAACACTAACTCTTTGAGTTCATGAGTGAACCACGAAGGAAAAAAAGAAGGTCTAAAGGATACTTTTGGAACGAAAGATACAATTTAATTGTGAAGAGCATCAAGGAAGACAGTCATGGAATCATCAGGTGTGTGTGAGAGAAAAGTGCGCTTCCAATTATAAGAGTTAAAATATCAACTTACTTTTGATTCACATATAAATTATTACCGGCAGCTATTATTGTGTTTTAGGTAAACGAACTATCTTTTATTGGAGGAAAACACTTAAAAGCCTATGTAAAACGAATTATGGGTTAACTATTTAAGGATGATTTACTTCAACAGTTTTCTTTCATTGGTAAAAAAGGAAAAAAGAAGTTTTTCAACTTTGCTATTATACAGGTATATATTATATAAGTTATTTACTCAGTGATTTTTGGTAAGATAAATCAAATATTATTCTTAATTAACTCATATTACTAAAATCATTTCTGAAATGATATCCATTCTATAAATTGGGCTACATTAAACTATTTTCTATTAAAAAGAAATAGAATCTTGAACAGCCTTACTTGCAACTTCGTGATTTTAATCTTTGTAATGTTTTTGATTGATAATTAATGTATGTATATAGGTACCTATATATGTATAAAATGTAAACAATAAACAACATAGTCACTCTAAGAGGGAGAAATCAAAAACCCACTAGAATATATTAAAATTACCTAATAAAAATAATTCTATGGTTTTTCATTATTAAATCCAATTCTTTGATCCCAGGTAAATATAATGCATAAGTCAATGTTATTAATATTTGAAGCAGTGATTTGAAAGTATTTTACATAAACAATCATTATACTTTATAATGAGTAGTATATAAATCATAATTAAACATATATTAGGTATATAGTTATACACGACACATAAAATACATTTCTTTTATATTTTATTTTATAATATGAATAGGTATTCATTTTTAATTTATGCCACTAAAATTAAAAATTAAATTTCTAAAATCATTTCTCACTTCAGAATCTAAAACTTTTAATATATTTCTATACTCGTATACTCGTGATAGATAACATATACTATATTTACATATGTATATAGTTGTAAGCCTACTTAATCCAATACCTACTGTAAGTATTATATTATATTATGTTGGGATTAAACCGATTTAAAATTATGTTCAAGTATACATTCTATTATAGATCGGAGTAAAATAATTATTTATAATTTTATATTTAATATTGCTAGTTTAAAGAACTAACAACTATATATATATATATATATATATATATATTAAGTTTAAATTTTAGAAGCTGTTAAGAATCAAAAAAAGTACAAATCTGCTTCACAAGATGTCACAACAAATCATTAAGTGCATGCTTGCCCAAGCTCCATCCACTCTCAAAAGGAATGACAAAACAATTTCTTCAAATAATTATGATAATTAACATGTTTTTTATTTTAATAACTTAATCTTTTTTTATCTTAATAATTTATAATTTTTTATTCAATTAACACGTTTAATTGCATAATGTTGCTTATACAATATCCCATTGTTCTGTCTGTCCGTCTGTCGGTCTTTTTTTCTTTTTAATTATTTAATTACTATTAAAATGTACTTTTAAAAATAATAACAATTAATATGTTTATTTTTAAAGTTCCTATACAATATCCCTGTTTATTTGTCTGTCTGTCTATCCTATATATTTTGTAACTTTAAACTTACACATATTATCTATAAGTACATAATAAAACTTGTAAATTGCTTAATTAAATACATTTATTATTTAAACAATGTTTTCACTTTTCAATCAATAATAAGTAATATACATATAATAATAAATAATAATAATATAATAATATAATCAATCATAATTAAGTATTTATTTTTATATTTAATGAATATTAAAAATAAATATTTATTAATGTTTTTACTTTCAAAATTTATTAAAAAATGCAAAAGGATTCAAATAACGTTTATTATTTATTTGACAAATATTGAACAATTTCTTATCAATATAAAAATTAAGTATTTATTTTTATATTTAAACAATATTAAAAATAAATGTAAATTAAATATTTCATTTTAAATATTTATTACAAAATGCAAAATGGTTCAAACATATCTTTATTATGTATTTGATAAATATATAAAAATCTCTTATCAATAAAAATTTAATATTTAATAAAGTTTGACATTTTTTTTTTTAAATATTTATTAAACATTGAATAAATATATCCATGCTGTATGGGTAGTATATATAATATAACATCCGATTATTGCTCAAGTTTAAAGTTTCTAAGTTGATTATGAAAAAAAAATGGTACCGAAGTATGCTTATCCTAGCAAATGGAAAAAATATTTTTGGCGGGTTAAAATTAAGTTATACATTTCAGATTTGTAGTTATAAAAAATTACGAATTACTAATAAAAATACTCATAAAATGTTTTTTTGAGAGTGAATTTAAAATTTGTCTGTCAGACCGTTGTTACGCTATGTCCTAATTAAATTCGGTGCGTGAGTTGCGGGGGAAAAAAGAAATACAGCAAAACAGATACGAGTGTCCTAATACAACGCAAATATATGCGGTGCGTATAAAAATAAAAATAAATATTTTGAAAACTCCCTATTTTCGATCAAATTTTACTTTTTTAATATTTATTCCTTAAAATAGTTTTATCAAATCAAAAATCACTAAATATTAGTGCACTAAATATTAAAATATTGGATATAAAAATTAAAAAAATTGAGATTTGTTGATAAATTCAAGTTTTCTTTCAAAATCCATAAATCCGATAAATCGCTATAATATGATGGACAAAACATACATTCAATATGGACTAAAATTGTAAAATATATTTTGGACCCACTCCGAAAATAAATCTAAATACGGCCTTGCTTACAGTTAAAAGGAAAGTTTTTGAAAATAAAATATAAATATAGGTAATAGGTACAACAACAAAGACAAATATATATAGGCGTGTATGCACAAATTTGAAAATTATTGAACGAATGCCAGAATATGAGTTCATCAAAATAATATTTGAAATAATATTTCTTAAAGCTGTAAGAACCGTAGGTAGTCATTGCAGCTAAGTAATTTTTAAAATTGAAATACCGTGTATCATACGAAAGATCGAAAATTAATGTTTTATTATGATAGTTGGTTTTAGGTTATAAATAGCAATTATTAAGACATTAGAAACTATAATGTATTTAACCATAAGTTAACCCCTAACGGCCCTAACTAATCTACTGTCTGTTAGAATCAAATAATACATCATAAACTACAATCCGATTACACGGTGTGCTATCATACTATCAACAATCCAAACTTAAAACGAACAATAATTAACGAACTGTACTAGTCAATTACCTACCTACTAGAAAACTAAAAAATAATATTGTACAGCATAACATGTTATTGTGGTAAGCACCAAAAACAATTAGATAGGTCACTATTATTACACTCAACTTGAACAAAAAAAAAATTCTTTTATTGTGAAGAATTAGAAATGGCCTAAAAATCCCCACAAAACGAAACATTTGAAGATTTGCCTTGATTCTCTAAAAATATTTTGAGATTGTTTTTCCAAAGAAATATTCCATATCGACCACATATATTTATAAAATAAAAGTAGAAACAGCATTTGGCGTATTTTGTAAATTTAAACAAAATAAAATCTATTATAAAATGTTTATGAATAATAAAGATCTATGAATATACCTATGTAGATATAATAGTGTTCAAAAATGTACAAAATGGTACCTAATTTATAATTATTTCTTATAGAATATTATATTTTATTATTGTTTTTTATACCACCCTTATTTGAAAAATTAAATTTTTTATTTTAACAAAAAATATATTTTAGATACAATTGTATAAAATTGTCTAATAAATGTTTAAATTTATTATACAAATTAATGTTTTAAGTTGTAAATTTAAAAAAAAAAACTATACTACATTTAGTATCTATTTGGTTTAATAAATTTATCTATTTAAATAATATGGAAACGAAATTTTAAATATTTTGCTTAAAAATTAATTTATCAAATAACTAATTCCAACAAAATATAAATTATATTATCTTTATTATTATTATAGATCATAATATTTAAAAATCCACCATTAATTCACAATAATTGAAATACAAGACGGAGACAACAAATAGGTAGGTACTTATATAAATGTAAAAAAATACTTTGTCTTATTAATATTATAAGTCAATAGCCTATAAACACAGTAAATTTATATTCTTATTGTATGATTTAGGAACATAGTTTACCCACCTTCTTATACTGATAAATTGGGGGATAGATCCCCTCTTGACAATATATGTTCATTGTGCGACTCATTCCTTAAATCTGGCAGTGTCATCTTCTCGTAATACTCAAAGTGTGAGAAACTGCTTACGTTTGGTAGAAAAAATGCATTGTTTTTTTAAATCACCAATACCTACGTAACGGTGTTCTTTTGGAAGCCATCTCCAACAGCAAACTACATCCTTCAGAAAAATCATTGAAACGTTTGTGTGCTATGAGATGGGTTGAAAGGTATGCTGCCATCAATGATTTTGTTGAGCTTTTTTCATGTGTGGTTGAAGCTTTAGAAGAATTTTCTCGAATATAAATATAAATAGGTATATTATTAAAAATTGTATGTACTTTACCTGTATCAACTGCAACACTTGAAAGGACATTTTCATGTTTGAAAAGACAGAAAACATTCTTAAGGAACACTATGTTTGAAGTAAGGTGTAAATTGTAATAATATATTTTATTATTTCATACAATCTAATCAATTATTTTTTAGACTCGACTAAATGGATCAACCATGCTATCAATGTACCATGAAGTTCCAGTTACGGCGGAAGAAGTACACTCGATATTATGTCTCAGACAAATAGAAAAATAAATATTTTACTGTAAAATTAAAATAAAGTTTTAATAATTTATAACATGTTTTATTTTATATTATTGTGAAAACGTTAGTTGGTAAACTGTAATGGTTCGAGTACACTTTGTAAAATATATATTCATATCTCCCCTATAGAAAATTCCTGTGTACACCACTGTTGGCAACATTATGTGTTAGTTTTTCCATATATAAAACAATTTGTCATTATAAAAAGTAGTTTTCATTTACACTTAAAAAATTACTGCAGGGACTTTCTATTAAATAAATTAACTCTTTGCTTCAAAACTCCTACACAATTCTTATATGGATATGCGTTGTATTCAGTAAAATAAAATAAACATCATTTTAAAACCTATTGGTTCACGGTCCGCTCAAAATGTAAAATTAAAATATGTTAAAAGTAGTTGAAAAAATATTAATTAATTATTTTAATGAACTTAAATGCCTAGGTTTAATATAGAAACTTTTGGTGCATGTAATTTACTATATCTTTAAATCGCTTAAAACCAGTGGCGTAACTATATATACCTAAGTTGAAGCATCCTGGTGCCAAATCAAAATTTTGCGACACCTAATATGAGCAAAAAAAAAAAAAAAAAGATAATTTGTATTTTTCACCATTAGGGGGGGGGGGAGATAATAACAATTTGGCGCCCCTGAATGTCGCCGATCAGGGGAGTTTCTCCAGCAGCTGACCCTGCGGTAGCTACGCCACTGCTGAAAACCTACGTGACTATGAACTCTTCGGAAAAAATTTAATTCTTTCAGCTCAGAAATCAGAGCTTAGTTTTGCAACGGTCTGATCGGGTGTAGCCAATAAGACGGCAGAAAATGTATGACAACTAACCTATTCCGTAGATACCTATATCTATGGCTATATTCTATGTAGATAGAATAATTTGAAATCTACTTTTTATTATTCGCTTCTATAATAAACCATCTATTCAGAAAAATCAGATTTATTCGGAAAACAATAGGTACCTATAGTATTAGATTTTCTGAGTAAACAAAACGACAAAACGTGCCAGGAAATCAACGTAAAAAATGAACTGGTAATAAATATAAATAAATCTTCCTCTAAAAACGGATACGTATTCTTTGGGACAGGTATAAAAAAAAATGTCATTTAATTTACGTTATTTTACATCCTGTCATGCAGTTACTGGTATAAAAATGATAATTCTATGTATCTATATACCATGACGATAACTGAAAATTGAATATTATTATTACATAGGTGCGTATTATTAAATCAATAACGTGACACGAGATGAATAAAATTAGGTGTTTTAAATTAATCAGACACACTTTTACATATTAAAAATATATTTACATATATTACAAAGATGGGCATTAACTAGTTAAAAGTCAATTATTATTCAAATTTTTAACTCAAATAGTTGATTAATTAGTTCATTAACTAATTAACTTTACTATAGTTTAAATCATCATTGGCTTAACTTAACTTTTAATCGTTAATTAATAATTTGTATAATCATTCAGTTTAGTCAACACATATTTATGATATAGGTGTAATATGTACCTACCTATAATATTTAGGAGATACTTACATATTTGAAATATTTATTTTATAGTTGAATATTAGGTACCTACTAGGAAAATTCAGTAGGTAACCCAATAAATTCTTATAGTATAGTAGGTATATTAAAAAATGTAAATATTGGAAAAATTTACTGTTGAATAATTTAAAAAAAATTCTTGAAATTTGAGTCCTAGATGTTAAATGAAAAATAAAAATTAATATTTTCAAAATTGAACACGGTAGGTACCTACCTGCTTTTTTGTGTCACGAATCATGATTGAAATATTAATATTCAAAACATTGTCAAACTTCTTTCGTTTCATTGAACGAAATGATATATCTACTGTAAAATGATTAGGTATAATAATTTTTTTTTAAATCTTGTAACTTCCTATTTGTAATTAATAATTATATTATTGTATACATAATGTATATAGTAGTAATAAGGAATTATTTGGAGACATATCAATATATCCCGCAATATTATGTAATTCTCGACGAGATATTTTCAATCACTTAAATGTGTATTATATTTATATATTTTTGTTTTAAAAAAATCTTTTTTATATTTTTATTTTTGTATCATATGGATAGTTTAAACCATGTAACTATGTATTTTTTTTTTTTCAAATTTTCGACTTTATGTCATATGTTTATGCGATAATAATATACCTATAATATTATATATCAAATATATTGATATAAATAGGTATATAATAGTTATATCAAATGGTATTTTTACATCAAATGACTTTAAATCTAAAATAATAAATAACAAAAAATGATATATAGATAATATATAATTTTTAATGATTACCTATATTATATATATAGTTACGATTTCACTTGCGCGAACACGAACGACCCCTTTCACTCAGCTACTGTTTCTTATTTAGTTGCAGTCGGCGATTCATAATTCGACATTTTTAGGTACTACTCCTCGCGTAGTCATATAGCGTTCGCTTAACGAACTTTTTATTGTTTTCATCTCAAAATATGATTTTATTCATTATTGAAAAATAAATCTATAATCATTTTCTCTCGATCGCAACGTAAAATCGTCTAGAATATACCATATAATATCGCGAACGCGAACTTTATCGGTTCGTGTTCGTGCATGGGAAAACGTACCTCAATACAGTAAAGAATACCATATAGGTATTGTAGGTACCTACTTGAAAATTTTGAATATTATTGATAATAAATGATAAAGAGAGATATTCTGGATGGTTAATGGTTATTACTTTTATATATTTATACGGATAGACATCCGTATACCTATGCGATAACAAAAATGTCCAACAGTTACGTTAATTTATTGCCACTACGGCTCTGGAGGTATATTTTATACTTATACGATTTTCATCGGAAATACATTAGGTAGGTACCTACCTATATTCCGTATACCTACTCTGCACCATATAAAATGTACAAAATTATGCAATATAACTATATATTATATATAAGTACAAAATAGCCGTCTCAGTTTAAACTCACCTCAAAAAAAAAAAAAAAAAAAAATGAAAAATAGGCGTCAAAAACCGAAAAATTTAGGTATATTGAACTCTAATAAATAAGAATACTATAATTTCAAATTCAAGTAAATATGAACCGGGGGAGAACGAGGTTAGACAGTTAGGTACCGGGGCAAGTTGACCAGGTCGATTTTAAAAATCGAGTAGGTATTTAAGTTGGAAACACTACATCAAAAACTCCAAAGTTTTTTTTTTGCTATAAATTTTACAACAATGAACAAATCTTAATTCTGACGACTGGGATCGAACCTCCTCCGACCATCACTTACTTCGAAATTGTTGTACTCGCGCTTAACTGACCGAACTACGCTCCAGTGATATAAATATAGTCAGAATTGTGGGTACCCACATCAATATGTAATGATATATGATTACATGCACGACAAAGGAGACATTTTTTCAATCGGTGCAATGCATTCAATAAAAGCCAGAATTGGCTCGGAAAATGCGTTGTACACTAAGTTATATATAACATACTAAAAGTCACTTTTTGGATAGTCCTAAACCGAATTTTGAATGTCTTATAACTCTTGAGGAAGTGGACTTGGTGCCTTGCGGTTTTGTCTATACCCCCCATTTTGCTTAAACCCTATCTATGGATGCTCAAGAACATGGCCCTTCTAGATAAAACCCAAGAGTGACTTCTTTTAGCATGTTATATACCAGTGTATAATGCACTTTAAACATCAATCCTAGTTCGATCTGACTGTTATAAAATTTGCAGTGACGATTCAAAAATGTTTCTCCTTCGCCGTATCTATATTATCGTATACTTTTCTATGGGCATTTATGTATACCTACCCTAAATTCCACAACACCTTTATTGCAAGCAATTAAAATATTTTTTTACCAACAATTTTAGTACCTACCTATATTTAAAAATGATATACAAAAAATTACATTTGGCATATTTTGCAATTGAATGAAAACCCTGTACTGCCCAAAACCACCAAATTTTATTTTTATTCAAATATCATAACTATATGTTCCTTATTTTTTTATTTTGTCCGATGAATTAAAAAAATAACTATGGTAAAGTTTAAGTATGATAAGTCAACCCCTTCAAATGGCTCAAAGAGGTTGAAGTTTCATTAATATGGTGAATTTTCAAATTTTCATATTTTGCTTATACTCTCTTAAATTTTATAATTAATACCTATGTTAAAAATGTAAAGAACTATTATTGTAGTACTAAATATTTACTAAAAATAAGTTTCTTTCACATTTTTTTTTTTTTTTTTGTGTAAAATTAATTTTCCATAAAATTAGGAAAAACCGATCAAAGTTAATGTTTTTGAAAAATATGGTCAGGTTTTCAGTTTTTTTCCTGTATTCTCTTAAATTTTAAAATTACACAAAAATTGTATGTAAGTATTATTTTAGAACTTAATATTCTCTATAAACAAGTGTTTTAATTTTTTTGTGACATTAACTCTTTTTTAAAAAATCAAGAAAAACCTTTGAAAATATAAGTTTTTATAAACTTTTTATATACCTATTAAAAATTTTTTTTTCAAAATTCACCCATATTTTTATATTATAAATTGTTTAGTTTATTTAATATTAATAATATTAATAATATAATAACAATAATATTGTGAAATAAAATTAATATTTAATACTACTCGTATTTTAGGTAAAAACTAAAAATTTGACTGCCACTGTCTATTACTATTACTTTATGAAACTTCATTTAATTATTTATTTTGTATTTTTGTTTACTACATTAGCAATATTAACTTGGAGTTCATCGTGATATCTTTCTTTTTTCAAAAGTTCTATTATGATTTCACCAAAGTCAGATTTTATTATTTTCAAATTATTAGTATTGGCCTAGAATAAAATACAAGATTTAATTATATTTTACACAAAAAGAATCTAAAATAATTATTAATTATATACTACCATTGTTAAAATAGATAAATAATATCGAGCAACTTCTTCTTTATTTAATCCTCCAAATAAATCATTAAATGATTTCTGTTCACCAATTGATTTAAAACAACTTAACACTACTGTTCCGTATTCATGTATATCATATACCGATTTTTTTATCTCTTCTTCTAAAAGTGGTCTAAGTTTATCATGCCAATCTTGAATTTGTTTCTGTATTACCAATTGTTGGTTCATCTAAAATTAAGTGTCTAAATATAAATAAAATAATATTGATGTTGTGTAGTATTTTATTTAATTCTAACAATTTTTAATTGGTTTCCTTTGTATGCATTAATATCTTTATGGAGTTTTGAACATAATTCGAAATTCTCTGCTACATCTTCCACTAGATTGTTTTGTTCCTCAATTCCAAAATTCTCATGCACATTTAAATATGATTCCAAATTTCTTTCTATGTCTAAATCCTGGTGCTCATCATTATCAATTTCTTCTATACATTAGTAAAACAAAGAAATTTAATTAATACAAGAAATTAGTCACTATTAAAATTACCATAAATTAATTCTAATATATAAGTATATTTAAACTACTAAGTTGAGTTTTCAGTTAAATCGTTTTACGGATGTATTCCATTAATACTTATATAATTATAATGGTATAATTCTAAAATATTGAAATACAGTGGACACCACTTATAAGACTTAAAATAGTCCGGACGTATCCAAATACATTAAAAAAAGTAGGTTATATGACTAAAATTTTGTAAAAAAATAGGTAGAAAATATAGAAATTGTTGGTAAAATTTCAAAATAAATTAGTTTTAAAAAAGTTATTTGTGTTGTCATTATTAATTCATGCTTTATATGTACAACAAACTTTATCACACTTCACATTTATCGCAATTAATTGTCTTAGTTGTACAATCAGTCGTCATTTAAATAAAGAGTTTTTAGAGAATCTGGAAGTGTTGAAGAGAGCTGTACATTACTGAAGTACTAATTTTAATATGCTTAATAAATATCTGTATATTACAGAAATAGTTAAAGTAACAAAACACAAACAAAAATAAGAAATTTCTTAATAAATAATAAATAATATCTTTCATTTTCGTTCATTCAGTTATAAGACTCACTTTGTGAGTCTTATAAGCGGCGTCCACTGTATCACTAAATTATTATTTTTGATATTTTAATATAATATATACAAATCAAAATTTTAGGTTTTTACATATTTTCACTCTGACTGTATGCATTTTGACGAGGGTTAAAAATGTGTAAAATTTAACGATCACAGAATTCATAGGAAAAAATTAATTTTGTACATTGAAGCATATTTTAGAAAAAAGAGAATATTTTTGGAAAACTACCTTTTTTATGGAAATATTTTATAAATGTAGGGGAAATCACAAAATAAAGCTGTTACATAATAATCTACCTTATATTTTTTTTATTATCATTATAAGTATATATATAATTTATCTTTGTTCTCAAATTTAATAAAATAATAATAATATACTATTGAGGAAGGAATGATGAATCAATTTCCAACATTTGTAACTGGACAATTTTTTTTATTGCTTATTTTTCAAAGTGATATCTGCATTTTTAGGAAAGTTTTACTCAAATGCTCCCGATTTAGCTTGTTTTATAGAGAATATTTTGTTTTTAAAATATTATTTTAAGGTTTTATTAGTGCAAATTAGCATCATATTTTAAAGTTTAAAACACCTAAAAATCCCCTCTCTAATAATATAATATTATTTAATCATATTTATCAGTACATACTAAATTTTGAAATAATAAAAATAAATGTAAACTAACAAATTCCCTCCGTCTAAAAATAGTCATGTTTGAAAAATACAACTAAATAGATACATTTGGTTTTCAATAGTTTCATGAAAAAAGGGAAAATTTTAAAAATGATTTCTTTAAAGTACAATGTGTCTTCCAAATCATAAAGGAATAATAGGTATGTATTTATATTTGTCCTAAAAATGCCATTCTAAAATAAATCAGTGTATAATATTACTATTCCAATAATAGGCTCATCGCATGTTCCAAATATTATATTCTCAAGTAGATATGTCTGGCCTTTTACAATGTTAATTTTGACACAATTCACATTTTCTACTGTAACTCTGTATTTTTTTCTCAATTACCAATCTTAGCATCGAATACTACACAATATATCCTTAAACCGTGAGCATTAGCATTACCTACATACCTCCATATTATATTGTTTTCAAAAATCTTTATTCTTATTTCTATTTTACTTGTTGTCTTCAGTTTACATTGATACTCTCTAGATGAGAATATATAATGTAATAGTTTAGTATACTTAGTAAAAGTGAAAACTCACTTCAATATACAAATATACAGTGTAATAGATGTTATTCGTTACTGTAATGTAGTTACTTTTGCATTAACGTTACAGTAACTTTGTAGTATTATATGGTAGTCTTATTATTTTTTCTTTATCAAAATAAACACATTTAATTTCTGTTGTATTCTTATTAAAAGTATTGGTTGAATATAATTACCATTATTAAATTTGTTTCTCTTGTTAAACAGTTCTAATCTTTGAGTGTTCTGTGTCTCACGGACCAGTTGTGTAAATACAGGATCAAAATCTTCGTTCAAGTGTCTTTGAAATCCACAAAAAAATACATCTTCTATTGTAAATGATGGTAGATCGGCTCTATTATCCTAGAAATATTTTGCAACCAAATAAAATAAATTGTTATAAATATAGATTTAAATATCTAACAAAATAACAATAAAATATATCATTTATATTATCATTCTTCACTCCATCGATGAGCCATTACTTAAAGTACCCATATAAGTTATCAGATTTTGGCTAGAGCCTAATAGTTTTATTTTTATTTTAAGAAAATTAAAAGTACAATTATCTGTTTCTGTTTATCACATACCTATGTAACATAGAAATTCCTAAATTTATCTGAATTTGTCGCAAGTTTTTTTTAGAATAACTTTCCCACTTTTTATGTTTTTTTTTTTAATATCAGTTTTAATATATCTAAATTAATTAATTTCTTTGGGACTTAGATAAAATCTAAAATGTGAACAATTAAATCTAAAATAGACTTCACTACCTACAAATTCAGTTTTCAGAATCTTTAACACTAGATCAATTGGTGCATTCGAAATAGAATATAATAGGGAGAGAGACAGAAAATTGTTGTTTCCTATCCTCTTAAAAATGAATTTATACAATTATACACTGTTTTACATTTAGAATTTCTTTTTAAATATATAATTAACTTGAGATTATAATTTCAAATTGTATTATTTATAATTACAAATGTTATTAAACTAAATTCAAAACTAATCCCTACTTTCATAAAATTATAGGTACATATTGCACCAATTCAACTAATAAAATAATATTAAAAATTGAAACATACTTCTTCTTAGTGGTCGTTTATGTCATTAGATGAATTACCTAGCTTCCCCATGAATAGTTTAACTGTTTAATTAATTAATAAAAATAAAATAGAAACCCACTTCCTCCTTTCCCCCATCATTCCCTTGAAGGTTGGGTTAAAAAAAAAACTCTTTCTTAGTGGGTGTTTTTGTTATTAAAGAAATATTATATGAAAATTTCAGATTTTTACGATCAGTAGTTTGGACTGATCAATAATAATTGAAACCACTTACCTCCCCCCCCTCTCAACAGTACAACCATTAGTGTTTATTCTCGAAATATTATTTCTTAGTAGTTGCTTTCCCGTGAATAGTTTTACATTTAATAAATAAAAATGTTAACAAATGCATAAATTATTGCATTCTATATGTTTATTAAATGATTTTCAGCGGAAAACTGCAGTGTAATATTTTATATATAACTAAAGACTGAATTTAATTGCACTAAAATATGTTAAAATTGCATGAAAATACATAAGTTACTTAATAAAATGATATATTTACTATAAAGACTTACAAATTGCAAAGTACAAATTTGAGGCAATATCAGAAAAATTGCATTTGACAATTATTGTCTTTTTCAACATAGCCTATTCAATACAGCGACCACGCTGCAATGATGGCTAAACAAAGATAAGGTATACAGAGTGTGCGTTAATTATATAATATAAAATTATGTTGTATTTTAGCATATTTATTTGGTATGGTCAGAGTATTGTTGTAAATATAAGTGCTACACTGTGACAGAGATATGACAGAAACTTACAAAAACGTGTTGACCATTAAATTATTAGTGTTGATATTTTAATAATATGATATTCATATAAGACAGTGTCTATATAACTCTTCTCTACTTTTACAAAACACAATATTTGAAAATACATTTTTGTAGTTATTTTTGTATTATAAAATTAGCTAAGAAATAATAATTTATAGATTTTATCACATGAACTAGGTACCTATATAAGAAATGCAAAAATGTTGAAAACTGCAATAAGTTGCAATATAAAATTTAATAAGAAGACTAATATTATTCCGAATTATATATAAATTTGACCAAATTTTATTTATTTGATAACAAAAGAAGGTTGCAAAATCCAGTCTTTATACATACCTACCTAATTATTGTCTATTAAATAAAAACATTTTATTTTTATTTTTTGATATCACCAAATATATTATTTTAATAATATGTAGTATTGTAGTAAGTAGAAACCACGACAACTTTATTAGTTATTTTTAACATTTATAAAAAAATTACATTATTAACGTAGTTTTCCTTTACGCTTAAGAAAACTACCAGAAATATTAAAAAAATGACTTTGGGAGAGTATACTATTTAAAACTAATTTGCTATAAAAAAATTTGTGTTTAAAGACTCATAAACGAAAACCCAAAAAGTTATTTTCAGAGAAAAAATAAAATGAAAATAAACATAATTGTAAAACCAATAGTTTCCAATAAATCTGCTCAAAATCTAAAAATATATACATAAGCATGACAAAATCTATTTTGTCGTGTACATAAGTATATAGTTTATTACTGTTATCAAGTTTAATATATAAATAAATGAACCATATGATACCACAGAATATAAATGATACTATAGATAATGAAATCTATACTATACTTACCATGAATTAAAATAAAAATTATAATTTTAATTTGTGAATTGTGATACTTACTCTTCTTTTTTTCTGCATTATTGCAATATCTGAATATATATCGTGCTCTGGTCTAGTACATTTTTTCCATAGGTCATCGATATTATTATCAATCATTAGAGGTATTTCATTAATATTTATTATATTTTCTCTACTAAAATAAATAGAAACATTATTTGAGTGCACGTTTTTATTAAGTTTACTTTATTTACTTTGTTTCAAGTAATGATAACATATTTTGAACACAAACTTCATCATACTGTTGTAAATTGTTATTACCGTATATTTCATCAACATCCTAAATTATAATTAACGTTTAATTTAGTAATATACTCCATTATAAATTCATAATTTATAAAAATAATATACCTACCGGCATAATTATTTTTTGACCGTCTTTAGTGGAACAATCAAAGTCCTCACATACAGCCAAATCACAATTTAAAGGACTGTTAATCCTATATAATAAAAACATAATTTTTTTATATATTTATTACAATTATTTCCCAATGCAAATAACTTTGTTAAAATTAAATATTTTTATTAGAATTAAGTCTAAGGGACATTAATAACATTACTAATAAAAGTTTCTAATTTTATTCTTTAATCACATATTAAATCCGACTTTTAATTTGTTAATTTCTACAAAATTGTAAATAAGTAAACATTTTATAAAACAAATTGTTCTGGAAATTTGAATATGTCTAATAGTCTATGAACTAATAATTTCAAGTATAATTATTAGTTCCATAGATAATTGTGGCTTCATTATGACTTCAAGAGTAGAGGTAAACTCTTGATCCAAGAATAGGTATGTATATTAGTAGCCTTTATTGTAACTATATACTATGATCTAAGTAGCATGATATTAGAACATAATCATTGGAATCCGTACATGCTATTAAAAGAACGCCATACCCATTCGTTGTCTCTGTCTATCTAACAGATAATATTAATATATTAATAATATTATATATATATATTGTATATTGTAAATACAAAAAAGTTAAGGCTATTTAAAAATATCAAAAACTAAAAATGCCATAACTTTCTTTTCAGACAATATTTTACAAAAAGTCCAATAATGTTCACTCGAAATTACTCTTCTCGTTAAATTTTATAATAGGTGTTTAAGCTCTAAAGTAAACCAAAACGCCATAATTTCAATTCTGGGTTGTATAATATTGTTATATTGCCAATTAGATATATGGAGACAGAAAATGCAATGGAAAATCAAGATGTTAAATTATTAAAGTAAAACCCCAAAATCAATCAAAACTAATTTTCACTAGTAAATAATCGATTAAATTGCTCAATATTTTAGTAAAGTTGTTACATAGGTATGCAATAAACAATTTGTAAAAATTTATTAGGTTAAAATAATTAAAAGCATTAGGTAGTTATTAGATAAACATATTTATTATTTATTTAATTTAAATGTATTTTGATTTTTACTACATTTTAATAAAATATAAAACCAAAATTATGGTGAAATCATGAGTTATTTACCCAACTACAATGATTACCTACCCCTTTTTGACAAAAACATTGAAATTTAGTATTAAGTATTTCAATTTGAATACTAAATGCAAAATTATCTTATAATAGTATAATGTAAATATATTAAATAGTATTATATTTATATAATAGATATCTATTTATATAATAGATATACCCTGTGGAGGGGGCTAAGAATACCTCCACGGTTTCCTCATGCCTGTCGTAGAAGTCGACTAATTGAGGTTGCGTCAGGTCGACAGCTGGCATAAAACTTGTCAAAAAGTATGAGAAGTATTAAAAAGAATATAGGCGAGTTTTCCCATCTCGGATGTTCGCGGGGAAAACAAAATTGCGTACTTGGGTGTGGAGATAGCCTAAGGGACCAAGTG
>JAIPRL010002382.1:0-61097 GCA_025469235.1 Pemphigus obesinymphae | reverse complement strand
TAATATAATATATATAATATATATATATATATTATATATATATATATATATATATCCACTATATATTTGATATTCCATACACGCATTTTATACAATAATAGTTTATTTATTAAAATAATTGACCCTTACGAAAAAAAAAAATAATAACTGGACGTATAAAAAAAAATATCATTGTTATTAAAACATTTTTGGAAAATCGCGCCACACAATATTCATTCTTATGAATGCAATTTCGAGGGAAACAATGAAGGGTTGTAGGTGTGATGTAGAGAAAACATGTTGTCAACGTACCTATTGTAGACCTCGTCGAATTTACTAAGACGTTAGTGGTTTCCCTCTTCTCTTTCTTTTACGGAGCATATAATAAACGCTTTCAAATTATAACATGTGCAATACGTAGGAAGAGTTGTAGTTCAGTAATGTATTGTCGTTGTTTTTTCACACATATGTGCTGTAACCCATTCACAAGAAAAGTGAAAAAAGTATATGTAGTAGTGTAGGCTGAATCTTTATGGTCCTTGTTTAGGGGTTATCAAAACGGTTATGTAGTCATGGACTGCACAGGCGAGTTCTTAAATGTATTGTATAATTCAAGTTATTTAGATACATTTGTATTAAATTGAGTTTTTTATAATGAAATTGGATACAATTAAATTTAAAACAATTGGTTTTTAAAAGTTTTTTTTCGCTTTCGACCAATGAAAATTTTTACAAATACCATTTTTAATAGACGTACTATAATATTATTATAATATTATAGGTACTCTACCTATAATAACATATTATATGGCTATTGCAACATCAACGATTTTTAAATTTTTAAAATAAAATATACGATCCATAGATTCTATATAATGTATAATGCGTGGTGTCTAGATGTTATAATATAAAGATAAACAAATTGACAATACGTGTCCGATAAATTGGAGTATTGTAGATACTATTTTCATTTCACAATACATCGATTTAAATATTGTACTTACAATTATTATTATTATCAATTTCATGAATTCCATTCATTGATATTAAATATTAGGTATACTTGAATGAATATATTTTGTACAAATATACTCGTACAATAAATATCTCGTATAACTATAACTTCAATTATTACAGTGTTGTTAAGTGAGGTGTATTGTTGAGAGTATAGAAGACGAACGCATGTGGCTACAAGGGTATTATAGGTATAGGTACACCGATTAAGTGATCTTTATCATATCTAACACGTCGTATTTTAGCCAACAATAACGGAAATGATGATTGAATAAGGGAACATCTGCTGCGTCAATGTGTACGTGTTGTAAGTGAAGGGTTAGGTGGATAAGGCGAGGAAGAATAAAGAAATGTGACAGGGAACTGACAAAATGTTGGCAACAATGAATCGCCGGTTGCACGCGACGCCCACCGTTTTTCTTTTTTTGAAAAATAAAAGCATTGCTGCAACATAATAACGTTTATTTTATTTATTTATTATTATACGTGTACTGCGGTGAGTATACCGGGTATATACCTACCTATATACCGTTTGCGAGACAAAAACGGCTTTTATTGGTCCTAACACTGGTGGGCGGAATATTTTGATTAGCGACCTGTCAACGAAAGCCGAACAATGTTACTATGACTGAAAATTAAAGGGGTTAGCAAAAGTTACACCTTTTTCATATAGAATTATTCACTGGCCAACATAATGGGAGCCTATATTATGTACATAATACACTCGAAAATCAGTATTTAACACATCACCACCTTTTTTCTATCACCTTCCTTCCGCCCTCACTGAAAGTGTACCTATATACGATAGCTATTGATTTCCAATGGATTTATATAAAAACGCCAATTCTCAGCGTGTTATCTGCAAGATATCCATCTATAAATCCACATATTACCTTCTAACTCCTTCTAAATAAATTCGTTGGCCTTTTTGTCATTTCCAATAACAATTTCACTCACGTTACACTCTTAAAATTCAAACGTAAGGTCCTTGAGAAATAACGATAATGATGTCTTCGAATAACGAGCTTGTGTTCTCATGGGCCAGTGATAACAGTGGCCTACAGAAAATCACCGGAAACTCCAATAGGTACTTTGGCTAACAATACTATTCAATAGCGCCAGTGTAATTTGTCTAATTTATTCAAATATATGTCATTATGAGTATATGAAATGGTCATTGTTTTATTTTTCTTTGAAACAGAGCTAAGTTCTATATATTTGTAGATATACTTTTTAAAGTGCTTTAAAATAACAAAAGACTACTTAATCAATTAATTGTTGTGATTTTCCTTTGTTTTTTATTTTTATTGCAAAATTATATTATTCATTTATATGTAAAATTATAAAATATTATACATCATTCGATTTCAATATTTATAAACATATCAATCATATCAATAAGTATTCGTATATTGAAATGGATCCAATACAATTAAAATCAATTCTAGTTCCGTTATGAAATTAATCTTAAATATTCAAGTTATTTAAATTTGAAATTTTTTTTTATACAGATAAACATATTTTTGTGTATTTAACGAGGGTTTAACATTAGTATAAGCCATTAAAAGTTGTGTTTGTCTACTCTTTAAATTGTTTTCACTGTATTTATAATAATTCGCATTTTTCACGAAAATGGTTTGAAAATTTCTTTACTGACGTATCTGAAGTACCATACAAATTTTATCAATCGATCGACGTAAGGGTTACATGGTTTTATCTGAACACATTTTCCCCTTAAATAATGATAACAACATAAATTGATATATCTACAATTATAAATGTTAAACCATTACATATTTAGTTATATTCAGAATAAAAATTTAATTATTCGTTTCAAATATTTTGTGTCCATTTTAAAAAAAAATTTACCTTGTACCTACTAATAATTACTGTATTTAATTTTAATTTCAAATAAATAGATATTAATATTATTTATGATGTAATAATATGTAATATTATCTATATACTATAGTTATAGATTAGATATATCATAATATATTATAACAAATAATAATATACCAATATAATATTTAGATATATATATATATATTCTAGTACAATACTATACGTATACTATATAGTATATTATACTATAAGAGTATATGATAATATATTATTTAAGTATGGGATATTTAAAAAGTATTTCATAAGACTGCGAATTAAATTATTTTATATGTTCAATATTCATATTTTATGTTTAAGAAAGTAAATTTGTCGTTATACTTTTTATTAACACGTATATCTATTATAGGTATTGATTGTAATCATGATTGTATTTTAATATTGTTTAACTGAATATCAAATAATAAAAATAAAAACAAAAACATAATCCTACTTTCTATAATTATAGTATAAGTGTCCTATGGTATTTATTAACTGACTGCTTATTTAGGTCTATCGGTGCTTAAAAAAAAACTGAAGTATTTTACATCCTTGTGCCTTATCTGCGTCTCATTTATTCAGTGCTGATGAATTTAGAACGTGAATATAATCAGTGCTTCATAATAAATTTAAAATAATAATATTATATTTCCGTTGTTCAAATAAGCTTGTCATCGACATTTAATTTTATAACATTGAGTACACTCTCATATTGATTTTACGTCGCCGTCGCAATAGTCTTTTTCCTTAAAGAAAATACAGTCATTATATAATATGACAGTTACATGTATATTAACCTCATTTTCTTTTCGACATTTACGTTTACAAATTTATTGAACATTTTGGCTTCAACGTCTAAGGTTATTAGCCTTGTGTATATAATATAATACACGTTAAGAGAGAATATTATCTAATATATACAAGTTAAAAATACAGAGTTTTTTTTACAGATTGTTTACAGTATTAAAATATTGATTTTAATTAGAAATGTCAAGATTTTTGTGCTATTGTCTTCATCGAGGGCTTCTTCTAAGTTGTTTGGTATTGATAAGATATTCCGTACATTTTGAAATAAATTCAGGGAATTTACCGTTTATTTTTCAATTTAAACTAACCTAACTTATAATTTATTGTTTTATTACTCGTAGATGACAGTTTATACGATTTTGAATCGAGCGTAGCTTCATCGTCTCATTATATCATTATACAATGTTCCACGGTGTATTATTCGTAATATACGAATAATTATTAACGTTATTGTCGTAGAAATTAGAATAATTTTTGGGTAACAGTACACAGTACATGTGAGCCTGTGGTGAAAAGGTAATCTTCATTAGACCGATTGTTGAACAACCGTTTGACAGGTACCTAACACATAATATTTTGATATACAAAAGGTTCAACTGTGAAAACGTATTTACTGTATGTCAGCGACGACGCACACCAATTAGAGTCCTTTAAATTAAATAATAGACTTACACGTTTTACATCGTTTGCGGTGTCTTCTGCTTCCGTAATCGTAAGTTTAGCAGTTTGCACACAAAAGTTAACAAGGCAACCGGCGGCGCCCTTTATGCGGACAAGACGCAATCGCATAATCTTTTTCTCTCACCCTCCCCATATTCCTCGCTCTCTATCTTTCAATCTCTCTCCCACTCACTTTCCCCCTCCTCCACTTTCTTCTTTCTCTGTATACCCCTACTTTCTCTCTCCGTCTCTCCCTTTCTTTCGTCATCCGACAAACGTTCTCCTCCCATTTGCAAACACACACACACACACTATGGCTTTTATATATGTGAGTATGACATAATAAAACCAGCAGGTCGCACTGCCATCACCATGGTTACTAGGAACGAACCATGGCTTTTTGCTATCGAGTGTGTGTACGTACACACCGACTATGTCGTACACATAAACACATATGTATACACCATTTTTTTTTTTCCTTTTATTGCTTTTTCTCAATGGAAGAAAAACGGAAAAGATATTTTAAAATATTCGTATACACAAGCGGTTAACGTGGAAACTACGTTCTAATAAATTTAATTTACTACGTTTACATAATCCCTGAAAATCTGCAGTGCTCTAAACAGACGTTACTATGTTACTTCCAAGTAAACTCGTATAAAAGCCAAGACATTTTATTCAGAAAATTTGTAAACTTTATTTTAATATACCAAATATATTTAAAAATAAATGTCCTATAAACTTATATAGTTATAAAGTTTTAGTATTTATTAGAAAATGTAGTTTATTCATCAGCAAACAAGTATTATATTTTAAATCATTATAACTTATAATCGAATGCGTTGAATTCGTTCTCTTTATGAAATTAAGAAGAATGTTTAAATCCGATTTCTTTATACCATTAACTATTTCCCTGACCAATATCTTGCTTTATATTTAATAATTTCCATGTTGATAAGAATAAATCAATTATAAATATATTAATATGTATTTATAGGTTCATACATAACTAACTCATTTTTTAATTAGAATTCATTATTTTAATTAATTACTAATTATAAAACACAATTCAACCAAGACAAAATCTTTAATTTCTCTTAAAAGATCAATTATTATATTATATGATTAAATATATACTTTTATTGATCCATATTATATTATAGTGTAGTAGATATATGTAGATAAAAGTATACGATAAAAATCGTGTATTGTATGAGCCACGAGACTTCAATAATATAATTTGTTTATACAATAAAGTGCTGTATGAAGTGGTACTTAACGAAGTACCCAATCAGTGCAAATGTACATAAGATTATGTAATATTTTTTTTCATGGCCCATGGCACAAATAATAATAAATTATTATAATTTCTTACACACATATATGTAAATTACAGTATTATTAAGACAACAAACGTTGTTTGTAAAATATTTTTTACCGGCTGTTTTATATTTTGCGAATGTTTCTACTTAATTTTTTAGAAATCGTCATGAGTATACAAAATATTCAAATAGTTTAAAATATATTTCTCAAAGTCTTGACTATTTTATAATTACTACAAAAGTAAATATTATGTACCTAGGTAAATGATAATTAATTTAAATTACAAAAATAAACATACTTAAATATCATAACTTGTATGCTTTCCCTTTTTATCCTTGAAAACAATATTACATGGAAATCTAGATCCAAAAAAAATAAATTTTTGATTTTTAGTTCTACATTATATTTTATATTACATAGATAAGTGTGTATACAATAATAATCGTTTTCATTTCACATTACGTCTATTATGTGTTATTGAATTCGAGCTCTCCCTAGTTCCTATCAACTATTATTCTATGAACATAAACATAGTGTACTTTTAGAATTCTTTGTAAAATATTTATTTATTTATATTTTAAATGTAAATATTATTTTTTCAGGATTAAGTCATTTAAATCACCAAGAATCAGGCAAAGACTACAGTAATGAAGCAATGACAACGTCATTCGGATCAAGCAAGAAGAAAAAAAAAAGAAGGCACAGGCAAGCATTTAAATAAAAATCCCCCACTATTGATAAATAATATATTTTTAACTAATCATTTTTAAATAAAACTCATTGAATTCTATAATAAAAGTATTCGATTCCGAAATATTTAATTGAAAAGCACATTTAAATTTTTAATTTTAAATACCAATACATTAAATTAGGATCCACATCAATCTACTACAATTTAAAAGGTTTGTAACTTTTTAAATTATTTATAGGACAATATTCACCAGTTACCAATTAGAAGAATTAGAAAAGGCCTTCAAAGACGCTCATTACCCAGATGTCTATGCAAGAGAAATGTTATCGTTAAAAACAGATTTACCCGAAGATCGAATACAGGTATAATCATTGTTTCTTCTTAATTATAGACGTTAATAAAGGATATAAAAAGAAAAATGTATGATACTTCTGTCTGTTTTTTGATACTACCCCTAAGAAAATTATTAAATTTTCAAAACATTTAAGAGAAGATTAAATTAGGATATAGCTTTATAAATTACAAACACTGAGTATTTGTTAATACATATTCGCATATACGTACGTTATTATAAATTATATATTTATTCTATTTTATGTCAAGTTTTTAATAATATTATGTTATCATTTTCTATAATGTAAAACAGTAAATCTTTGTTTGTGATTTTATAACTTAAAAAAAGAAATTAAAGTATTGATTTATTATAATAATAATTTCTGTAAATTATACCTAGTTGATTTTCATAGTTAGGTTTTTTAAACTTCTATCTATTTTAATTTATAAATTATAATTAAAATATTTAATCAAAATGAGCTAAAAAATCCTATATACCTATACATTATTTTCATATTATTAGATATTTCAAAGCAATATTATTTTTATCAAAATTATAATTTATTTAACAATTATTCAGCGATAGTAATAGTATATAGATAGTTACTAAATAAAAATATATATAAATGGGCATATGGACCTTATTTTAAGGAGTAAAATATTAGTAAATTATTAACTGCATACACATAAAATAACATCAAGAATATTTATACAATAACGAGAAAATACATCATGGTTTTAATTATTAACATTTTCATCGTTGTAAAATTAACACTTTTTTCAACCTTGAACGTATTCGATTTCCGAATTTAAATTCGATTACTTGGTTTTGCTGTAAAATCATTTTGAAATCATATATATTTTTGTATTATTTAACTGTATAAGTACCTACCTATATATTAATAAGTAGATAATTAATAATAAAATTAATGAAAATGGAAATCATTACTCTATAGTATTTAGTTATTTTTACCATAAAAAATCTGGATTTTAAAAACATAAAAAAATATTATTCGCGAAGTCTTCTCCTCTTGCCCTTCCCCCACCCAAAAAAAACTGCTCAGTCTAAAAAAATTTGATTCGTGTAATTATTTTCCCTCAATATTCAAATACATTTTCATACCAAATAGTAAGTTGTCTAAAAACTGAACTGGGTATTATAAACAGTTTAAATGGCTATTCAAAAAATTAGTGTGAATCGATTTTTAATCTTTTTTGAATATAACTACAATTATGTACTTTTAACATTGTATAAAATGTTCAAGTCTTAAAACCTAAAATTAACTATTTTATAATATCATTACTTGTTGGTAAAATTTTCAAGTAATATAAGTTAAAGATTATAAGAAATAGATAAATACTAAATATGAAATAAAATTCAAGCACTCCACCCATTAAAATTTGCTACCCCAAAAATTGTCCCGGGTAATAATTTTTCCTCAAGACTTTTTTTTTAATACAAAATTTTAAATTAATAATAAATGTTTATTTTAATCACGTATAATATTTTTAAAATTTTTCAACAAATTATTTACCAAAATATTTTGTGAACTTACAGAATAACGATAAATGGGGATAGTCTTATGTCGTATTGCTCACTGAACTCTCTGGACTCTTATTTTATGTTAGTACATTTGTAAACATAATTTATTATCATTCCAGACATAAGTCTGTTATATATATGCAATAAAACAATTATTATTATTATTATTATTATTATTTTACTATACAGGAAACAAAAGTATGAGGACTAAACATTAAAAATCATGGGCTTAAAAAAAATGTATACAAATATGAAATATAGCTAATTGTAATTTTATCAGACGTGGGAATCTACTGATTAAAAAGTAAATTTTATCAACGTTTTCTTATCTTTTTAATTCCACTAATTAATTATTTTTTCCTAAAAACTAACTAATTTAACTAATTAAAACTGTCATTGTATTAACTTGAAATTTTGCAGTGCCGGATTTAAAGGCAGCTGATATGTCATTAAACCCCCTTTGGTATTTAATTATTCTTACCATTTAGTGGGAATATAGGATTTATTTTGATGGGAGATTAGTCCAAATAGTCTCTAGATTTAAAAAAAAATATGTGTAAATGCATTTTATATTCCCATACTTTCGAGTACTGATACATACATGCATTGATTATCATTTTCCATAAAAATCCCAATTCGCCCTTTTAAAAGAGCTTCAGATCCTGCACTGTTTTATAGTTAAGTTAATATATTAGAACAGTGGTCGGCCACCTCTATGAACTAATGGGCTGAAATCATAAATGAGAAATATTTTGGCGAAACGTAACTAAGAAAAAAAAAACCGGTTTGATGCAGAATGAAAAATTGTCATCATCCATGATGATCCAAAATAAAATTGTATTGGTTTGTTAGATTTGAAGGCGATAAATCATCATATTGAAAAAAAAAATAGTTATCATTACCGGCACACTAGGGAAGGGAAGGTACTTGCCCCCCCGGAGAATATAAAAAATATTAACGTTAATTAATACACCAAAAAAAAAAAAATAAATAATATCGAGCAGATATTAAAATCTGGCTTGAGATTGCCCCTCCCACTAAAAATATAATAATAACAAACAACAAATGTACCGAAAAAAAATTGAGTTAAAAATTCCATTAGACATTTTGGCAAAGTGTGTTGTTGGTATTTACCAATAATTACCGCAATGACAAATTTAATATGTTGCGTGCGTGCATCAGTGAACCGGATGTGTATGAAATATCAAAATATATAATTGCGACATAAGTGCACGTGTAACTATATCGACCGAATACTTCCGGTCGAGCGTGTACACGTGTGCGTATAATAATAATTATAATATTTTACCTATATATGTAATAATATATATATATATATATAATAAATACAAATATACGGTGTTTTGCTGAGGGGTCTCATCGGTGGCGCAAAGGAAATTGGAAATATTTATTTAACCGAGGGAACGGTTTTGGAGCCCAGCCATTGGACAAGTGGCCAATTAACGTGCAGGGCGGCCGAGGCGGAGTCTACGCGGCGGTGGCCGGGCGGCGGCGCTAACCCATTAGACGCGGCGAACGCGGAACAACTGTCGGCCGGCGACGGCGGTGGCAGTGGCGATCGGCGCGTAAATTTAGAAACGCTCACTTAGCAATTATGTTATTACTATATACCAGTTACCGCTACACCGGTATACCGCTGCTATACCACTATTACCGTACGCTCGCCGTAGACCACGCGACCATCGCGCATAGTGCAGGGCTAAATACGTATTTCCTTTTTAAAAAGGGGTGGTCGCTGCCTTGTGTATACAGCTGTCGGCGTATGGAAAAACTATACCGTCTAGCAAAATAATAATATACACAACCGTTGTCACCCCTGCAACATTCGACCGTTCGAATAAAACCGATCGTCTGATTTGTGTTCGATAAAAAAAATACTGGAGCGCGAGGTATACCGCCCAAAATAATTACCCATATACACCATGGTTACAGTGGCATAATTTTGAAAGTTCCATATAAGTATGTATAATGTTGATATTATGATTAAGACGTGTATTAAAATCTTAAACCTTTAATGTACAAAAGTCAATGCCATGCTTATACTTTGGGTACTTGTTTAATTCATTAAAAATTATTCCAAATGTCATGCCTACCATCATGGTCTGTGACGTATTTATAGCAGTTGGCTTTGATAGTAGATACACATATATGATAGGTATGACATAAACCTCCCCTTTACAAAAAAAATTTACCACTTTTGAGTAATTTATAAACATTTTGCAAATCGGTTGACTTTTGATATACCTACATTTTACCATCATCAATTTACTTTCCGACTTTTAAGTTAACAACTTCTACTACACATACATTTTCAATGCAAGTTATCAATTATCATATTATATTGACGACCAAAATAATTTATACTATACATTAATTACGAGTGCTGACAAGATATAAAGAACAAATACCTATTAGTATAGGTAGTACATAATTATGGAATAAATGGGAAAATGACGGTGGAAGATCTATCTATTTACATAATATATCCCCGCTAATACACCACTGATCTCGAAGTGGAAAAAATCCATCATCATTACAATTTTAAACACAATAATTTGGTATTGTAATGATGTTTCAATTTAAAAATGTCTAGTTTATACGAAAAAGTAAATTCTTGGTTTTTTTTTTTAATTCGCATAATTTTGATATTGAATTTAAAAGTATTGGAAACTTCCAAATACTTTTAGGTTTGTTTATTTGACTTATTGATTTATTATTCTTCAACTTTACTTATTCGAGTTTAGGTTTTATAAATAATTGTCACCAATAATATACACGTATTAAGACGATTTGAAGCTCTACCAAGATCAGATTACAGATTTTACTATAATAATATATAGATAGGTATATAGATTAAAAGCTCAAAACCTTTTTTCGTTGAACTTTATAATAGAAAATCAAAAATTATTATCAATTATTAAATATTGAAAATGAATAATAATTATACACTGTAAATTTTAATAAAATTAATCGTTAGTCAAGTTATGAACTACAGGATAAATAAGTTGAAAAAAAGCTCAATTCTTTAAAATTAAATTTCATACGTTATAAGTACATTTACAATTTCAGAAACTTGGCAGTTTTATAGTCTAAATAATATTACATTACATATATAGATAGTAGGTACACAATACAAAGATTACGTATGACTGTATAGAGTATCTTTAAATAATAAATGTATATGAATATTTTTTCATTATTGCTTTTTGAGTAACTAACGATTAAATAAAATATTAAATCGAAGAACACATTTGTAATATTATTAAACTCAAGACCAGATACAAAAAATAAGGTAAAATTATACTTTGTTTTAATTTAATTATTTAATTTATTGTTAGTACATTATAATAAAATAATATATTGTGTTTTAATTTAAAATTAAAATGGTTTATATAGACATGACACAAAAAGGGCTTTTAAGTTCCATTCAAATTTTCACATTGGTATATAATATTGTGTTTGAAATTGTATTTCGTACCGGGGTTTCAAATGATACGCCCAAATGTCAAACTGACCCTAGTATTTTTATTTTTTTTTTGTCATCAAGTCCGTTCGTTTTGTACATTATCGACGTTTTTGCAGTGATTTCCACCATTTAGGGCTCTATGACTAGCCGTACCGTGGTGCCCCGTTGCGATGTTGATTTGAAAATAACTTCCTCCCTTCTTTCATCCGTTTGAATTTCTCTCGCTCTTTCTGTCTCTTTTTCTCTTTAGGACCTCGTCCTGCAGCGGCGGTGAAAATAACATAGTGTCCTCGAGCTCTGTTCCAACGCACGCCCCCAAAATCGAATGATTGACTGTTTACGACACATAGTATATTTTCGAAATGGAATACACTATACATATACATTATATATATATACACAATATGCATACAGAGACACACACACGTGTACACAGTTTTTAACGTTATAATTAAATATGTTTTTGTTTAAGGATGAAATTACTAAATATAAATTATGGACGTGTCAATTTATTATTTAGAAAACAAAGGACATCAGTATAATTAATTAGATTTTATACGTTATATATGGATATTTAACATTTTATCCGTAATAATATATTCATGTTACGCTCCAGTTGTGAAATTACTCAAATCATTAGCAAGACCGCATTTCGCTCAATTCATGAAATAGACAGCTAGTAATTTGATCATTACGTGAACTGTGCAATTTAAAATTATTTTTACTCAATTCAGGAATTGTATTTATTTTATATAAAGACCTATTATACATACGTCTATCTACTAAATATATTGCATTTTAAAAAATATATGAATAATAACAAAATTATTTTAATAACCTAAGTCCTGATCATTGATATCGTCTATACATCTAACGCATGATACATTTATAATAGTATTTCAATCGATTTGTATAAATCTCGTAAACTGTTTAAGATAGTAGTAAGGTACACAAAATATAAACTTTTGAATTAATTTTAACTTTTGTTGTTTTAATTACCTCAATTAGTTCTAATCTAAGTACAAATTCTATTCTGTATTTCTAATATAGTGTAATTTGTGTGCTTCTAATGAATATTTTAACATGATCTATTTTACCACGATCAAAGTATTCCACAAATATATTTACATTACTATTTGATGATATTTTGTTATTATTCGTAATATAATTTGTGAATGTCAATTTACAACCACTGAAAAAACTCCAATCAGCACATCAAATAGGTAAAGCTCGTTTTCATAATGCCAAGGCCATGAACCGATTTGGTTTAAACTTTAATGTATGATGCAGATACCTCGGTAGTAATAATATTACCTATAGTAGTATGTTATATGCAAGTTAAATTCAAAAATTTAGCAATTTCACAATATTTAGGTGTATCATAAAATAATATAATATGGTAAATACGTAGACAAATTAAATTGTATAGTATACTATTAAATTAATTTTTTCTACCTATTTGGCATGTGAGACAATGTATGACAACGATAAATTATTATAAAATTATTAGATAATATTATTAGTGAATATTTCCAAAGATAATTATCACGTAGATAAACTATAATGTGAATAATACAAGTGTCGGGGTGAGATACATAATACAAAAAACAGTTACGTACATGTAAGAACTAAGAAAAAATAAAAATAATTTTCGAAAATATCCCAGTCATTATTGCCAGGACCATTGTTGTGTGTGGGCTGATTACTAGAAAGACAGGTCAACCCAGAAATTATAAAACGCTGAATCACAATTATATTTTATATGTGTATTTACATTATTATGTGTCCGTCTATATGTGTATACGGTGCTCGCGTACGATTATTATTATAACTGTCAGTCTTCGGGCTTTTCGTATTTGATAGAGAGGTCGTTATACATACATGTACGGTCCGGATGCCGTCTCGTTACAACTGGATCCCAATAATTGGCAATCATCTATTATAATGATTTAACAAAAAACGTATTACGATCCAAGGTTCCACACCTGATAGAAAATAATAATAATGCCCATCTCACTCTCTCTCTCTCTCTCTCTCTCTCTCTCTTTCTCTCACACCTTTTCTCCACACACGATGATAACGTTTTGTAATTGTTGACAGTTTCCTCAATTTACTATATTACTATAATAATATTATTATTATTATTATTATTATCGTTGTAAATAATTATAATGACTACGTAAAAAAATTAATATAAATATACACTCGTTATTTTATATATAAATATAATTTCGTATATTATTATCGTTTTATTAGTTTGTAGAATGTAATTATTATGTTCGCAGTTTTGGTTGAATACCTCCCGCGGAAACTGTCATCCTGGCAACATCCCGTATCTATATTATCATTTTTCACAATGTAATAACTAATAACTATTATTGTTACGAAGGCGAAAAAGAAATTATGTACATACTACCTGTGTGTAAATAAAACGTCTAACAGTATATTTTCTAACAATACCTATTTGATGTGAAAACTTCTTAACAATAAAATAAACATTAAACTATTAAAGTAATACATCATTTACACATACATAATGATAAATACATATATAATGGCATTAATAATTCACGTTTGCATTGGATGGATTACCATCATAATATTATTGTTACAATAAATTGCATTAACTGTGGCCACAAAATAGTATATAAATATCTTGGCAAAAAAACACATTTTGTGTTGAATCATGTCCCTCGACGTGAGCGCGTTACAATAATGTTATGTGTGCTTTGAATAATAACCGTCGTAACCTGTCAACATATACAACAACACATGTATTATTTTCTTATTATTCTCTTACCCTCGTCGTTTCCGTGTATGGTTTGCCTTTTAAATTCCAACAGACAATTTCGTAGCCACCCCTAACTCTGATGTTTTTCTTACGTTTTATTTTTAATAGTATTATTGTTGTTGTGAAATTTAAAAAAAACAACACCAAATGATTTACAAAAAACATTTTTCTTTAATGCCTGGTATTTATTTGATCACTTTGGTTTGTTATAAAAAAATAATCACTTTCTTCTTTAATGACAACTATAATGATATAATAATAAAAATTATATATCACTATAAAATATGACATAAAAATATTATGGTATATACATAGTAAAAAATAAAAATGACTTATCAGTATTTTTATCAACAAAATGTTAACTTTCATGAAATTTATACTTAATGAAAGAAATAATTTTTTCTCAAAATTAATATTGCCTATAGAAATTGTCATAATATAATTTATTAGTTAAAGTATATTAATAGCATATGTTTGACGACTGAATAATAAACTACAATTCCACAAATAATGAAATGTCAATACATTTGGGGTAGCTTATGTCGAGTTATTTATACAAATCAACTGATATTAATACAAGCATTTTTTTATTGTCAGTAATAACAATAATAATAAATGATATGGTGTCAATAAATAACATATTAATATATAATAAATTAATTAAAGATGACAACCATCCAATAATTATTATGCAGAGCTGTAAGGGGTAAGAGTGGATTGGATCGTTTGAATAATAACACCGTAATAATATATACAATGAAATTATGTATAAAAATGAATTTATTACTGATCCATTGTTTGCAACAGTATATCTACCTCCATTTTATGAAAATAATAATGTTAAAATACAATGTGGAAAATATGGATTTAGGACGACCCACGGTACAATGGAATTTGAGACTTTTTCCCCCTTAATTGTACACACTAACCTATAATAACCAATCACTCATTATTTAAGGCCCGGTAAATTGAGTCTTCTTTTTTTTAACGGGGTATTCAATCCTGACTAATAACGGATACTTGAAATTTAACCCAAATTATAAAAAAGCTATAGGTAGATATATCATCTGGTAAATAATTGATACAATATTATATAACCATAATTATTATTTATTATTTATATTGAGATTAAAATAGTAAAAAAGGCTCAGGTGAAAGCACTTCGCTCGTTGGGTAGGTATATAGGATACTGGTAATGAATAATATATTATGTTGAATTTGAAATCAATGAACCATTGCATTCTATGAAACTATATTTGATAATCACAAAAATATGATGAGTGTTGTTATTGTAGTTTCATAAACAGTGAGCAATACTAATAGGCATTTACCTTTAGGTTTGGCAAGTAACCGATTTTCTTGAACTTATTAAGTTAAGTTAAGTTAAAAGTTACTGATATCTTTTTTATTAACTTTATAAGTTAAAAGTTAATTTTGAAAAAAAAGTAACAACTTAATTAAAAGTTAAAATATTCTAATTAAAAATAACAAAATTAAAAAATATCTCTCAGCTGCTAAAATACCTATATTCTTATATCCACACTAATATTGATATAAAACAGATAGTATTCATCACTTCAATATATTTTTAGTATTGGATAAACATAATTCATAAAATATAGATTAACAAGAAAATATGAACAGTTTCGACATGGACACTAAATTTCAGCCAATTAAACGAAAATTTACTACAATTTACTTCATTTACTTGTGTACCCGTCTTAACATTGGTTTATCATGATTGTAAATTTCTCAAAATAACAATATTACATGATATTTAAATATTATAAAAGTAATGCAAAAATAATGACAGTCTCGAATCACAGTAATAATATAGTTTTCTTATAATCTTATTTATATAAAGTACCTATTATCAATAATATATTTAATTAGTAGAATTAGTAAAATTTCGTATACTAAAAAGTAAATACCTCATTCAAAAAATTTGGACTGTTCTTCGGACCAAATTTACATTAATTTGGATAGTTTTGTATGAAGTCAACTTGATGTTAACATGTTAAGTTTCCAAAAAAATTACATGTTAAGTTAAAAGTTAATTTGAAAAATACAGTAAAATTAAATACTATTAAAATTATTCTAATTAACAGAATTTTTCAGAAAAATTAATATTATATTAAAACCGTTTGATTTAAACGTATTAGAAAACCGCATACGTGGTAATTAATAATAAATTAATAATTATAATTATAATTTATAATTTATATAAATAATAATTAATTAATTAACGATTATTAATTATTGATTTTATAATGGTCAATCTTATGAGTACCTACATTAAGGGTCTAGATCTGCATCGAACCCAGTATCATTATTATTCGTTAAGACCATTACAAAATCGAAATTGATAACGAAATCAAAACTGAAACCATAAAAGCATAATAACGGTATTTTAAATAAAAGACAAAACTGATAAAGACGAAAAACGGTTCCTACCTATTTAATAATAAAATTGAAACTGAAAAATATGGATAACTATAGTATTAAAATTTTAAATCTAAAATAATAAAAAGCAAACGTTATTGAAAATTAAAATCGAAATAAAAAAAGTGGATAAAATATTAACAAACAAAAATGAAATTCGGTATAGTAATTTAAAAGTCATACCAAAATAAAGGCTTCATATTGTACTCAATCTCTGCAAGTTATTTTTGGTGAATATTGAGTACCGTATATTTTAGTATCAAGTATAAATTTATGTGATCAAAATTTCAAATTTTTTTTTATTAATTTTGAGATTTTTATGCTACATTTTTAGATTTTGATATTATTATAATATTAATTGTTTTATATTTGAAGACCTGAATTCAAATAGTTAAAAATGAATTATTGTCATATAAGCCAAGAAAGTTATCCTCAAGACTACCACTGGGTTAGGTTAGGTCAACTTACCTAATCTACAACAATACTGGAATATATTTTTTAGTTTCAAGTTCTATAATCTTTTTACTTAAATTCTACTTACTACAAGATTTTGAAAATGATTATTTCACATAATCTGTTGAATATTGTTTTTTTATTATTTAATATAATATTAATAATAATATTGTCTTTTTAATGTATTAAGATACAGTGTATACACATAATATTTTATTATTATTATACATATATATATATATATAATATATTATACTATAATGATATTCGTTCTTTATATTCTTCATTTCGCATCTAATATATAATGTATTCGCATTCATTATGTCATTAATTCCAGACTACTTATTGCAATTTAATCTTTCTGAAGATTATTTGCATGTATATATTGTTTGGTTATAATATAAACAAGTTTTGTTTGTTATATACTACGGTATTATTATAATTATTTCATGTGGTTTGCTAAATGAACAGCATAATATATGTTTAGTGTGAAATGACAAAATATAAAATAATATTTTATTCGATTTATTTTTTCCCTGAATCGAGTATTCTAATTATATACCACGAATGAAAATTATATTTGCTTCGGAACAAATATTTCATAAAATCAAAAAGAATTTTCTCCGAAATATTTTACAATAAAAAGTCTATAATTTGTGATTCATTTAAAATTTGTTTTTTTTTTTTTTTGCATTTCAATATCATTTAGTGTTTTTACAAAACAGCAGCAAGACACAATGTCAGTATTTACAAAATAGTTTTTATACCGTACACGGTATATGCGTATACAAATCATATATAGATTATATGTTATCGGCTTTCATCGGTCGGCCTTTTGTGCTAAAGGGCTTGAATTGAATAATAGTCCTGAATCAATGTAATTCGACGTAATCGGGACGTGTTATACATATATTTATATACTTATAGTGTGTCCATTTGCGTGGGAGTGGTTCTCGCATTTTAACGAGAATTAATGCGTTTAGTAAATAAACTTAGCAACAAGCTAACCGGTGCAGTGGCCACTAGATAGCTGGCCAAAGCCTTTGTTATTGCATTTATAGAAGTCTATATATTGTGTATGTGTGTGTGTGTGTGTGTGTGTGCGTGCGAGCGCACGTGTATGTAGTATTTTCAATGAAAATGGCTCTCTAACGATAGCCTTTTGAAACCGTCGTTGACTTTTAACGTAATGAGTTTTCTATCGGATCAGTTTTTCGACGAAAAATACAAAATACGTCTAATGCATTTTATATAATTATATACCTCCTAAGCCAGGAGGGCAGTTAATACCAATGTGATAGTTTCGAAAACTACTTTTTCTCAATTATTATTACTTTTTACCTCAATACCAAAATAAAATAATAAGCTACTGACTCTCAATCAATATTTTTCTGTAGAATCTAATGAAAACACATTAATAATGTCCAAGTCCTAAAATGCTATCTTAAAATGGAGTTACCTACATATTTTTCACAAAGGAGAATATCAAGTACAAAATTATGATTCCTTAACAAAAATTCAAATATGCATATAAATATTAATAAAACATAGAAAATATAAAAATAACCGGTCAATAAGAAATAGAAGCATTTCGTTCGCCAGATACGATACTAATGATGGATGTGTTGAATTTTAAAAAAAATCATTTCTTTCGATTACACGATTCTAAACGAAACTCAGTGTTTCTGATTTATTAACATTTTCTATTATGTTCGGTAGTTTTCTTTTATGTTTTAAAAACTACTTACTATCCTATATATGATATTATGTATTATCTAGTAATATATCTATTATAATTTTATTATAATATGTAAAAATTTAAAATCACAATGGCTAAAAATGAAAGAATTCTAACCTACATTTTTCAAAAACAACTTTTATACTATTATCTTTTAGCATTTTACAACGTATACTTTAAACTATAAATGAGCTTTGTAGGTTATTTCTAATAAATAAAATACTGAAAACGTAATGGGTCTATATTGTATAAAAATATTGTGAATTAAATTAAAAAATCTCTGTTCTAGTTTCCATGGTTGAACCTCTTTAGTATTCAGTAAAGCTAGTAACTTGTCTAGTTCTGAAGTATTATTCATATTATCTCTAACCTACCTTTAGTTTTAACCATTATAGGTAGTGTATTTCGTATGCATCGCAAATCGTATGTGATTTTTCTATTAAAATAACTTAAGCACTTAGTGACTGTTATACTATAAATTATTATAATCCAAAAATCATAATACAACAGCCTATAATTATCTTAAAAACTATGTTATCATCTTCCGCGTGAACCAAAAACTTTGTACATTTAAATTAATGTACATCAATTTCATACAACTAAGTTAAGATAATATTAGAAGTATTAAATATATTCTATATAAATTATATTTTTCTGAATATTTATATTAAGTATATCTATGAAGATATTTAAATAATTCTTAGTAACCTAAATTATTCATGATACATTTAACTTTAACCATAATATTTCAAAACTTTATTATGCTGGTCTATAAACGTTCATTGTCGCAAGAATTTCAAATACTTTATAGGTAGTGATAATATAAATTAAGTTAGTTTTGATTAAAATAATCTCGTAGTCATGGGTGTGTTGACTTTTTTCTTCAATGTTTTACTGACATTTATATGGTCAAAGTATATCTGATCAATTATATAATATAGTATATCGATTTTTTTTTTATATAATCTATGAAATATTTCGTAAAATGTCACTCTACCACATTGCATTTTTATAAACCGTCGGTCTACACTTCTTCTATAGTAACAGATATGGAATAAAATAGAATCGTCCGTATAACAAGAATAAAGTATATAATATAAACTCGAGATGTATATACAAAGTGTAAGACACTAATATACGATTAAGCCGATATAAAACACAGAAAATGTGTGCATATAAAATGTATAAACTGTAATAATTTCCATTTCAAAAACATCTCTGTACATATCTTCCTTTCGCTCCACGCTTTTTCCGTCATAATTTATTATACAACAGCGAGCCCCCTCTCGTTGTTTCGCGTATATTTTTCTACGTCGTATAATAAACGGTGTATTTTCATCTTTACCCTCCCCTCCACCCACACACACAATCCCTTCTACTCGTTTTCCCACGCGCATGGGACAGGGGCATTTTTGGGAAACGTCGGGCGACAGTAATCCAATTATTATTCAAAATAGGCGCCCGCTCGGCCGAAACCATTATATGCCGTCGTTGGAGAGGGTAAGTAGGAAAAGGAGTAGTTTGGATAGGGAACTGACAAGAGTTCGGGGGGTGATGGAGAAGTAGTAGAAACTCGCGAAATTAAGCGTTTTGAGGATATATATATATAATATATACACCACACCACACCTCCCCGCCACCGACAACAGCCGGTCACCCGAAAGGCGCACAATTAATCATTTTATAATTGTTATTAATGATCTCAGCGTCGCCGGATGCTTCCACGCCATAAAACCCAAACAACGTCTCAACTCTTATATACTTGGCTGTTTACGACCCTTTTACTCTTACTGGTTCTGCTCTTTTTCTCTTTTACTCCATCTTCTTCGTTTTATATATACATTTTTTTTTTTTTTTTTTTGCATATATAGTGGCATTGTTTTTTTATTTTTATTTTTTAAGCGCTAATGTAATTTTATTTTATTTCACTTTATTATCATTTATTTTTTTTTTTTTTTAACTCTCATGCCCGCCGGATAAACGATCTAAGTACGATAATCGAATGGCAAACGGTCGGGTAACTACGCAAGAGACGGGAGTAATGTACTGAAATGTTATTATTGCTTAGAGATGCGCGCCCTAAGGGCGGCGCTCAACCGACTGTTTCCATAACAATGTAATATACGAACAGTATAGGTACATAGTTTATTCAAATTCTATGGTGATTTCTCATAAAAAACACTACTACTGTTAATTCGTAATAATTAATAAATAATTTTCCAGCGAACTTTAAAAATTAATTCAACCAAATGCACTTTTTTAAATACATTGTGCATATTTTTATAAACTGTTTAACTTGTAATAAGTTCAGAATCATACACATCTGATGTTCTGTTGACTGAAATTCTAGTAAAAAATATTTAATTTAGGAATACAATATTATAATTATTATTTATAAGATCAAATTCTAAATAAATATGAAAATACATTTATCCCTTGAAATAAAATAAAAATCGTGGTTAAACCATGTAAAATTAACTATAATATTATTATTATTATTATTATTATTATTATTATTATTATTTTTGTTTTTAAATATATAAATTAGTTTGGGCCTATGTCTGGGAGATGAATAATGGAGCCAATATTTTATACACGACAGATAGTAGAGAAACACAGATAAAATAAAAGATAGTTGTGTATGGTTTTTATTGTTCTAGAGAAAGCGTATCTAAACAGGGATCCTAGAGAAATCTTAAATAGGGCATTAATAAAAAAATGGAATTCAAGAGGTGTATATCAATGTAATTTATGACATTATAAAGAGTAGAAGAGTGAGGAGTCTGTATGGAGAGACCAAAAATGTTATTGTCAAAGTTAGAGTGCACAAGGGTTCGGCTTTGAGTTCTCAGTACCTAATACATGAAATATACGTGAAATAATAAAGGATTTATGGGGTGAGATACCATGATGCATACTATTTGTAGATGATATAGCACTAGTAGAAGAGAGTTCTGAGGAAGTGAGCGATAGAATTGAAGAGTAGAGGAAAGCTATTGAAAGTAAAGGATTAAGGATTAGTAAGAGTAAAACAGAATATATAAAGTATAATATTAGAGAAAGTGAATACGGAGCGTGTAAGGAAAAACAAATAATGTTTAAAAAAAGTTCAATAATGATGAAGTGGGTTAGGTTGAGAGGTTCAAGTATTTAGAATTTGTTCTACAGAAGGATGGTGAATTTGAGAAAGATATGAAACATATAAATTAAGTATAGATGAATGAAATGGAGGAAAGCGTCAGATATTTTGTGTGACGAAAAGATTCCAATTAAATTACTAGAATAAAGTAAATTTTATAAGACAGTAATGATGCATTTAATGATATATATGGATCAGAATATTGAACAGAGGATGAGTGTGACTGATATGAGAATATTAAGTTGAATGAGTAAAGTGACTAGAGAAAACAATATAAGAAATTATTATCTACCTATATTAGAAGTAGTATTATTATAGACAAAATGAGAGAGAATAGATTGAGATGGCTCAAGCATATTTATGAAGAAAAGAAACAAAGATAGTAAAATTAATAACTGGAATATATGTCGAAGAAATGATGGAAAAGGAAGACTTAGGGTGAGTTTAAGATAAGAGGCCACGGAATATTGAGTTGAGAGAAAGTGTAAAAATAAAATGGTCAACTTCAAATAGTTATGATAGAAGACAAAGACTAGTTGTGAGAAGAAAGAGTTTGATTTTTTTGATTTTGTTGCTTAATTAACTATGAATGTTCTATAAATAACGAAATACAAATAAACTAATTTATTAATATAATTTTGAACCTTATTCGATAAAACTTAAAAATGCATAAACAAATTATAAAGGAAAATATGTTATTTAAGTATCTAAAAATTATATTCTTCACTCCAATAATTAAAAATAAAAATTGTTAAAGTGCTCCACTGAAAATGATTTGTGTTTTTGAGTTATCCTTATCAATTATCACAATCCTCATTCTCGTACTATACTGATTATAAAAAATCAATGCTCAAACTTATGTAATAGGTAGTCAATATATTTATATTATTTTATTTATAATATATTTTTATATAATTAAGATTTACAATTAAAAATAATTATACCTACCTATTAAAGATTTTTGAGATTGTAATTGTAATAATATGTTGAGTTCAAAATCAATAAGTTATATAATACTTTAAAAAAAGATAATTATTTTAATTATAATTTAACTTGTTGTGATATATATAGTCATATAGGTACGTGTAAAGTTCAGCATATCAATAAATATATATATATATATATATACCTATATATAATTTATATTTATTCTATATAAGTATAAGTAGGTTTGAATTTTATCCCCGAAAAATAGTCCGTAAAAACATATTTTCGTACTTCAAGTATTATGTCAGCTAAAATAATCGCAGATACATATTTTTATATCAATAAAAAGTTGACAACGTTTACTGAATTTTGACAGAGTCATTTTTATTTGATGTTAATATTGTTTTATTCTTAAACAATTAAAAATTTTACAATTTTGACTTTTTTAAGGATCAACCTTATTTGTAATAAATTCAAATTCTCAAATCCTCTGTCAAAAGTTAGAAATAATTGTTGTCTTTTATTTGGTGGCAATTTTAACGATCCACGATCATTCTGAAAAGTGGGAATATTTTTCAATATTATTTGACTTTTATTTTCCCTAAAATGTCATAAAAATTCTGTGTGCAAAACTTCTTAAAAAACGGACGTGTGGCGTCCACTTAATACTAAATTAAACGAATGATGGTACGTTTGTAAAGATTGTAGAGTTTTTAACACGAATGAATGCTGCAATTTATATTAGAATATATTCTAGGAAACTTACGAAATTTCATTATGTTTAAATATATACCACAGAATAGGTAGTCAACCATGATTACAAACTCAAAGGCGTGGCTAAATACACCTTCATATTCGTTTTAATTTAACTGCTCGGAAAACGGAGATTATAGGATTTTGAATTAATTTCTTACTGTTTCTTCTCTGTTCTTATTAAAACATATGTGTAAAAACAGCAATTTGTTATAACTATATAGGAAAAAAAATTTTATTTTATTATAATTTTTCATTATACTAAAATATAAGTATATTTTACAAATAAAATCAATGAGATAAACAATAGTGCAAAAATAAAAGTAGATATTAGTAGATATTTTCTGATCAATCTAAATCAATGATAATTGATAGCATAATAGCACACACAAACCAAAATATTTAGTTTAGAATTTTTTTTTTAACTTGAAGTAAAATTTTTTACTAATAATATATCAATTACAAAATAGTCGGTTATTTTAACTTGAAAAATTATAAATATATTTAAATATATCATATATTTATAAGAAAAACAATCCTAATATACCTACGCCTAGTTATTTTTTTTTAAGTTCCGAAACTGTTGACATAGATCAAAATTGCCTTTAAAACTATTCTTCGTCTTAATCTTCGATTATAATTATGGTACCTACATCATTTAATCAACTTCTATTTCACAAAGAAAACTTAAAAATTTTCTTTGAATAAGGCCGCGAGATCTAATTAAGTTGACAGCATTAATTACAATTTACAGCAGACAATACAATTCCAAAACTCTTAAGTTCTCTACTAAGTGTCTTCTGAATAATAATATCTACATAATGAATTTATCAAATTTTCTTTCTCCGTCATACGTAACATAATTAAATAATAATGACTAATGAGTATTTTTCATTTTATTTATTTTATTTTCCGTCAAATTAAAATTAAAATGTTTTTATAGTATATAACTCAATTGAAAAAACTCGGGAAAATATCATGCAATGTTTACATTAATTCACGGCAATTTAAATTTGCCGTTTTTATTTAAGTTTTCTGCAGAATTTTTAACCCATAATTATATATTTAACTGAACGTTAAAAGGAGTATATTATAGAATATATATACTACAAAATATTACTATATATTGCGTGTTATAATTGCAGGTGATAAACTGGGGGAAAACATTTTTATCAGTCCTCTTATTAGGCGTGTTAACAAGATGGTGTAATATTTTTCGTTTCCAAATATTGATTTACTCTACCAATAATAGAACCAACATATTTATATCTCGTATTTAGTACCTACTATAGTATCTAGCAGTGGCGTCATTTGGACCGCACAAGGTATACATTTGCGTATTTAAAATTAAATATCGCCACTGATTAGTTGGGATATTCGTTATATACGATAGTTAGACGTTTTCAAATAGGATATTCCCTGATGTAGTTGGGTCGTATATATTTTTTAAATATGCCAAGTATTCGGTAATATTGAAATTACTGTCGATATCATAAATCTAACGAAAATAGAGGGTAATATTTGAAAACTTTCTTCTTTTTCGAGATCGATGAAGTCTAACTAGCGTATGACTATAAATAGGTAGTACTAAATACGAGATGTAAAAATGTTAATTCTATTGGTAGAGTAGATCAATTTTGAAAAACGAAAAATATTAAACCACATAATAAGGGGGCCCGATGTTTATAAGGTTTGGCCGTTTATCGCCTGTAATCACCACGCAACATACGAGAAGTATAATATTTTGTACTTATATAGTGTTGATTAGGGCTCGGAACTTAATGCACTTAAAAAGTACTAAATATGCATGCATTTATGCACTTAAAAAGTACAAATATACTCTAAAAATATTAGTATTTCTTTTTTTTTTACATACATATTTATATAAATACAAATATTTTATAAAACTACAAATATATAGTTCTGACAAAATATTCTTAGGATAGTTTAACGTATTTTACTAAATGTATAAATATATTGAAATTACAAAAATAGAAAATTGATAAAAAAAATATCTGTATAAAGTAAATTTTTATATTTAAATTTTCCATAGGTACTTTATTTTTAAAATAACTTTAAAAATTGAAATTTTTTCTTCTTTTCTAATGATTCAATTAAATTACATATTATCTGCAAAGCATAAATAATAAAAATTAGGAAAATCGCTAAGTAGAGGTACCTACATAATTAAAAGTAATTTAAATTGAATTGCTTAACGTATAATTTTGTTCTGAGTGTCTTATTTTCAAAATTGTTGCATTGAATCACTAAACATTGTTTAATGTTTTCAAAATTGAAAGATCACCGATTATCCGTTATAAATTTTTTTATATTTTGAAAACGGCGTTCAACGTCGGTGGAAGTAATATCGTCAGGTATTTAATGTAGGTTTTAAAATATCGTGACCGGCTATATAATCTGGAAGACCCTATAAATCCTAAAAACACGATATATATATATATATTGTATTTTTAAATTGTATTACCATTAATCTTTAAATATGCTCTTAAAATTCGTAAAATTAAGAAATATGCTCTTAAAATTAAAAAATCACCAAATACGCAAAAATATGCACTATAAACGTTTGATATGTTTTTCATAGTGTCTTGAAATTAATTTCTAACTTACTTCGCAATAAATCTAATAGCCCTCAAAAACATGCAAAAACATGCAACTTCCGAGCCCTAGTGTTGATAATATTATGCACTAAACGCACAGATCTATCTTGTTACGATAATTCCGAAAACAGATTTAATATATTCACAAAATAATAATATATAATATGCATATTATCAGTGTAGTATAAGATATCAGTACTGCGCGGTGGACCGATATAATGATAATTAATGAATAAAACAACGGTTTTTGTGGTTCTTACTGTTGGATATTTGAAAAATATATTGTAATCAATAGATATAATAGAATAATGCCGATGAGTAGATAATACATATTGTGATCGAATAAAATATAATATGCCCTGCGATAGACGATTAATTACATATTGAATGGAAAATCACGTCGATTGTAATGAAAATATATTATGTTACACGGCCGAGTCGTGCCGCATCTGGCTGTTTATTTTCCAGTCGTTAATTCGGGTATATATGGCTTGAAAAAAAAAAAAAAAAAAAAAATCATTGTTATTGCAGAAAAATAATAATTTTCACACTAGACGGTTTTTCTCACAGTGCAGACACACGCTCCCAACAGCCGGGGGTCTGATATAATTGTAAATAAACCGTCCCGGATTTGTTACAATATACGAATTATACCTAACCTATCGTAGTGATACGCGCGTGTGTACGTGTACCGTTTTTACGATACGAAAATTCGCGACAGGGGTGCTCGTTATGGTCGCCTTGGGCATTGTAAACGATAAACGGGATGGCACGCGTAAATAACCAGCGTGTGTATATATACTACGCGGCCGCGGACTCTTTTTTTTTTTTTTTCTTTTTTCATTATCGGCAACGGATGCCGCCGCTCGCCGCTAATGATGGCCACCGGTTATCATTATCGTTATTATAATACGCGTTTAGGGGTTGCTCGTTTTTCGCATGTTTGTTATTTATATATCGGTGGTGTACATTTTTTCCTTTCCGAAAACACGATAAACCCGTGTCAAAAGGGGGGGGGGCGGACCGGCATATAATGACCATTTAATAATAATAAAATATTATCCTTTGAAACACGATAATTAAACAGCGTGTCGCGGTCTCGTCATGGCTGTTGCAACGGAATATCATAATAATAATATAACACTGCGTATATATAGGTACCTATGTATACTTTTTTCCGAGTTCTCGTTTAATATTTTTTTTTTTTTTTTTTTTTTTTTGTTCTTCCGACGTCATTAAATTAAAATTATAAACAACGTTTGTTTAAATAACGCAAAGTATTTTTTAGACAATACATTTAATTCGCTTATTGTTAATTTTGTATAAAATAAACCTTATGACCTAACAAACGCTTTCCGAGATAGGCCGTCATTTAATTTGTACACGAATAAAAATAATGAACGCAATTATTTCTCATTGCATGTCTAAAAATCTGAGTTAATATATCCAACCAATACAATATAGTTTTTAAAAACGTTTTAATTAATTAACTCCTGTAGTCTACGGAGTTTTCATACAAAAACAACATTGGGTTGTGTTTTAAATAATTATTACGATTAAACGTGGTTCATAAAGTGTATCTGGAAATAACAACATGAGTACCTACACAACACTCTCGGACAAATGGTATTTTGTTGTTTCGAGTTTTGCACGACCAAAATCGCCCGGGACCAAATGCATTTGTTGTTGGAAATATGAGAGAGTGCGCACCCCAGCGTCATCATTTACACTGATGCGTTTCCGATGTGTGTTTTTGTTCTAAAATTAATTCAACTGAGACAAATCGTTCGTAACGAATGAAAACGGTGTACAGGACGAGAGGAAAAGTTAATAAAATTAACAATTATTCGACCCTCCGATGATCGTTAAAAAATAACTGCTTGTAGGGACTAGGGGTGATGAGCCACCGTTGACCCATCGAAACACCAGTATTCAGTTAATTTATATATGTATAGTATGTATACCATATATACGTATGTGTACAAATATAAATGTGCGTAGGAATATCACTAGCTCTGGTAACGATGGTCGTAACGTAATATAGTTTTCTGCGTATTGCAAATTCAACAATGAATATGACTCCAGGGACCCAAAATTAAATGGCTACATAAAAATATTATTATACAAATAATTATTGTTTGAGTAAAAATGTATAAGCATTTTTTATTATAACGTTTGCATACATTTTCATGTTGATAATTCTATATTTTAAAATTAATAATTTTTTTTTTTTGACTTTATGATAAGTAATAACAATATATTTTCTGCGACCAGTGATAGATTTTTCTCGATGAAGCGTATAGTAAAAGAAAACTGCTAATTTACTAACATATTGCCTTTTTATTATGAGTATTTGAGCTTTGAAAAGGACTGCCAACATGGTAATTGTGTAAGACATTTTGAACAAACTTCGAATAAAAAATATATTGACTTATTTGTGATTTAAGTCAATTATTATTTATATGTTGTAATAAATAATTAATATTACTAAATTATTTCATTTATTCGATTAAAATACATATTCATCTCGTTACACAACATGTCATACACATGTTGTGTATTTTAGGGAGAGAGAATTATAACCGTACTCGTATATATGCAAGGTAGCAACGTATTGACGTGATATCATTTCTATCAATAAATATAAATTATAAATACCATTACAACTTAATGTCATAATATTTTATTATTTGATCGCATTAAGGTATTTGATATATATTTTTTTTAAATTATGGGTGGTGCACGTGCTCCTATGCAAAATAGTGCCAGCCGCCACTAACTGCAGTACTTTCAGCGTGCATCTATGACTTATAAATACAGAAACGATATATACTATTGAAGATTATAGATGCATTTTTTTCCGATATTCGTTGGGTTACATTTTAGTGGTTTAATTCTCTAATAAATGTGTACTACACATCGTGTCTCGTGTGTCTTCGGTAGATTATACGAATAGCGTCAAACTGGAATAATTTTTCAGTCCCGTCAAATTCAATTACAATATATTATACGTTTTCCCGCATGGTAACGCTCTATAATCTCGCGAGGCGCTTGAATTGTCGCACCGGCGAAATAAATTTCCATCAGAACTTATAAATGGCGTCTGTTGGACCGGCTGTAAGACGGAGAATGCGTTCAGGTATTTATGTACGTACGCCACGACCGTCTTAAAATATGTCTTTTTGTTTCAATGTATACTCGCACACGGAAACCCCATATAGTATACAATACATATATATATATATATAGCACTTTCACACACATGCACGTAACAAATTGCAAACACCCTCGTCCGTAAACACATTACACACATTAAAACAGCTGGTGAAACGAAATTATTGCCCTCGCCAAAAAGGGTTAACGCTCACCCCAACAACGGAACCAGCAAAGACACGCGGTACTGTTGCATTATATCACGACGCGCGTACGTATATGTATCATGTATGCATATATGTGTGTGTGTGTGTGTGTGTGTGTGTGTGTGTGTGTGTGTATTAGAAAAACAATGATACGACGATAGTTCCCTTACTTTATCGTCGTATTGTTAGAGTCAAAAAAAAAAAAAATAGTAAGAATATCCATAGTCAACATTACTGTAGATTTTTAAAAAGTTTTTCCATAGGTATACATATATGATTTTTCTAAATTCTGGACGTAAACTGAATAAATATTACGAAAAAGTACCAATATTTTCAAATTTAGATGTTAGTTACGAATTTTTCCCCTTTAAATGGAAAAAAATACGTTTGATTAGGTAACTAATTGAGTTAGAATGTTTGAAATACTAACTTTTAACTAGTCGATCGGAGCCGTCCCAAAGGGGGGTGGAGTAAGACACTTTCGGAAAAATTAAGTCCAGACGGCAAATATAGTTCTTAACTTTAAGGTCTGTGGCTTATTAAATAATCCAATATTTTAATTTCTCAAAGTAGGTACCTATTATTTATTTTATAATATAAATATACGCCAAAATATAAAAAAAAAAATTATAATATATTTGACAATATGTTAATTTAGTTTTATATTTCGCTAACGTTATTTTACTTGACGTTATTTTTAACACATTTTTCATCAATATAAGGTGGTATTCTTGATTTAAATTGAAGCATTGCCCAATATCAATCGATCATTCAGATAATTTTAAATGGCTTCATCCAATTATTTAATCTAAATAATTATAATGTTCGCCATATGTGATAAATCATTCAATTTTGGATGGGGTCCTAAATTCTAAAACTATTTTTAATACTCGACACAATATGTTTTTAATCTAAAAATGAAAATATTTGGAAAAAAAACATTCACAATAATGTTAAAATTTTTAATTATTATTATTCATTTACTATAATATATTATGGTGATCATGAATTTAAAATTATTTTTGAAAAGAACTAAAAGTAATAATACATATATATATATATATATATATAATACAATAATATTTTGCAAATTAACTTTTTTTAATACCTACTAAACAATTTTAGGTAATTAAAAATATATATAATGTAATTAAAATTTAAATGGATTAATCAAAAAACACAGCTAAAAGTGTTTACATTAATTAAAAAAAATTCGAGGAGAGCCAACCATATCTACTGAACATAAAAATGGTTTAATTTCCATTTCCTCCAATTACTATTTAAAACCCTATGGACATATCTATTTCCTACGTTGAAACTGGTTCGATTCGAGTAGCTTGTTGACAATTTTATACAAACAATAAGTTTTTTTTTAGAAAAATAGCTATTTGTAAATTTAATACATTCACTTCGTATAAATATTTTTTGTATATGAACTGTATTTGTTTAAACAATTTAGATTGTTTGTTTATAAACATTTTTATACTCATTAGCAAAGTTTGTTATTAATTCTAAATTTCATACAATTTCTATGTAGTATATATAGAGCAAATAATACTACATAATATTGTATTGTATCAGTATGACTTTATTATTTCTAAGAGAAAATCATTAAGAATTATAATTTATATATTTTCAAGGCACTGGTATTTTTAAATATTGTACAGGAGTTTTAAAGCTAAAAAAACAAATATGCATCATTAGATAATTTAAAAACATATTTCCAAATACATATAAATTTTAACATTCAACCCTATTAGTATCTATTACTCTAACATTATTCAAAAGTTCCTATATTCTCAATGTGAAAAATCAACATCTATATACTTTGAGCCGAAATTGGTTATTAATATTAGCATCGATAGTAATTCTTAAAATTGACGAAACATCTAATATACCTGATATCGATCTTGGACATATTTATCACGTAGTTAAAGACTATGATTATTCAAAACAATTGAAAACCGTATTAATTGCTCCAACATTTTTTTATTCAAAAATTAATTCAATTAAATAATATAATATAAAATAGTTATATTATCTATCCATAGTACTTGTTTTATTTTGAAATAAACATAATATTATATTATAATATGTATGGTGATAATACGTACATATTTTCATAGCACAGTATTTATTTTAGATTCTGAGCGTATTTTAATCTATATATACTGTTGTCTTAAATGTTTGTGATAAGTACATGTAAATGTACTTATTTTTATCATCCTTTAATTTTAAACAATTTTATTGACTTTTTTTATTAATAACTATTATTAAGTAATAATTAATATCAATTAATATTATCTAGGTTATATTTTTATAGACATGTTAAAACTATACGATATTTTTAAACATTTTTTTTTAATTTTACGCAAACAAATAAATATTATTAAATATGTATTTAAGATAACTACTATGTTTAATGCCTATACCTATGATACATTTTTCTAGTAAATAAAAAATTGATTTTATCGATTGGACTTATTTTTTAACACCGTTCGCCGTTAATGCTAGTAAAACACTTAAATTACACATTCATTTCTACTAATTTATTATATTTGTACTTTGTGGTAGGTATGTTATACATTAGATGTTATATGTATAGTATTTAAAAACTAAAATAAAAATATGTAAATAGGTACCTACTGGTTTTTTATATAGGTATTTTCACCAGAAGATCTTTTTTGTAAATTTTTTCAGTTCACATTTATGATCACCATAAATTGTTTGTATATATACTTGTTTATAAGTAGTTATTATAGTATTTATATTTTTCCATTATTCTTCTGAAATTAATTTTTTTAGTTTTTACCGTTTTAAACTCGTTGATTGATGTATAATTATTAGGTATTCTCGATATATTTACCAAAACCGATAGATGTTTAAGATATAAAAATTTCAATTATTTTAGATACTATCCACGCATCACATGTAGGTACTGCTGAATATTGTTCTAAATATAAATGCATTTTTTTAAATACCCGAATGTGTTGTTTCATGGAAGTCGTAAAATTACTTAACAATAATAATTAAAACACGATGTTGAATTTCAGAGGCATTTTTTTTTTTGGTAACTCTTTTTGGTCCTGTTGCAGTTGAAAAATCTTAATTATACCTATGATAATATAATATATTATTAAACACACCTATTTCCCGGGTCTTGCACATTAAGTCATAGAACGTGTAATGATATATACCTACATAATAGTGTTGGGGGGGGGGTTATATTTCACAAGGGATTTAATTAAACTGGAGTCGTTATCGCCGTGGTCGTCGTCATCATGGCAAGTCGGAATAATATATTAATATACATGCATATAATACTACAAACGTATATTATATTATATTACGAAATCAAAACCCGCACGGGGGGCAATAAATCCGCATTTGTTTCTTCTCAACCACATCTCTCTCTCTCTTCTCTCTCTCTCTCAACGTTTCTCCTTCCCCGTCTGTTCGGTGTATTATATTATGTAACGACATGCTTGTGGGTGTAACGTGGACGATAAATATCAATAATTTGTCGGCCCCGATGGCCGTGCACATATCGACTTAACAAAGTTTCGGGCGACGGCGGCGGCGGCGGACGGGGGACGGGACATGCGCCTCGACAACAGATAATTCGATTACGGACGCCAAACCACGGACCGCCGAGCATCTAAACTACCCGTTTATCATGTTTACGTTTAATGCCATAAACCTCCTCCCGTGTCCTTTTTCACCCACCCTTACCTCATCTCCTTTATTTATTATTATTATATATTTTTTTTTTTTATCCTCTCTTTTGACTCGGGTATACACAAATTTCCCCTCCATACACCCACCTATACTCTCGTTTTTACCCATTGTTCCGTGTCGGTCGGTTTAATTTTATTTTTATATATAATATATATGTATATTTTTTATGTTTTTCTTTCTTTCGGTCTTTTTTCGTTTCGCACGGGCAACGTTTATTATACGTCCAAGTACATAAGTCAAAATCCACACAATAACACACGTTATTATATTATAATACACGATTGCACATATATAATATATACTGTAAGACCCGAAATTCACCGTTTTCCGAAATACGATTGTATTAGTATAGCCTAATCAAATAGTTATAAGTGTTCAACATTGAATATTTTGTTTTGCACTGCGCACTTGGAAAATGATATACACTTATAGGAATGTGGAAACTATAGATGAATAAAACTTATGAGTCACAGTATAAAAATTTAGAGGAAAATACTAGAAAAGAGAATTTAAAAAGTGAGCCTTTGTTACAAGAAATCAGTTTGGATTTATAACCGTCTGTGTGGAGAATCCGGGAATTTTAGTTCAGATTAAGAGTGAATCAGGGTTTAATAGTTATATTTTCTTTGGCTATGGATAAAATTACAGTGTGGTATCATTTGATGGTAGATATGCGGTTTGTAAATGATAATACGTCGGTGGTAGGTGATAGTCTTGAGAAAGAAAACGATAGACTTAATAAGTAGAGAATAACACTTAAAGGTAAGAGATTAAAGATTATTAGACGTAAAACAGAATAAATATAACTGTAGTATAGAAAAATGGAACATGAAGCCCATAAGTAAAGTCAAGTAATAAAGATGAGTGGTAATGAAGCGGGTGATATTGAGTATCAAGTATTTAGAAACAATTTTTAAAATATGGTTCTTTGGAGAAAATATAAATCATAGAATTAAGTATGAATATACGAAGTGAGAAGAAGCGTCAAGTGTTTTGGGGGATAAAAGTATCCAAATTCTGGCTGTGGTGAGAACTACGGTCATATACGGATCAGAATATTTTTTCAGTATATAAGATGATATAAAATAAGATGAGTGTAGCAGACATAATAATGCTCACATAGATGAGAGTAGTTACTAAAGAAAACAAATAAAAAATGAATACATAAGAGTGGCTACAGTTAAAAAAATACGAGAAAATATATTGAGATTTAAGATGGCTCGGACATATTTTAAGGAGAGGCGAGGGTAGTAAGGTTGGTACAGGAATATATGTAAAAGTACAGAGGAGAAAAGAAAGACCTAGAATAAGTGATTGGATATGATGGAGAGTAATATAATGTTGGGTAGTGTGAGTTAAAAATATGCTGGAGATCAAATTGAGTGGAAGTTAAGGACTAAGGTGGCTTACCCCCAAATAGTTGGTAGAGAAAACGAAGGAGAATAAAAAGAAGACTCACCAATAACAATGTTATATTTTATTTATGTCTTCATCGTATACCCGTTTATAAAATGGTTTATTAAATCTATAAACTAACCAATTTAATCTTCAATAATATACTAGCCAGTAGCCACTAAGTAGTATAGTGGTTTTAAATATCAGTGGCATACGTTCTCTCTAAATGGCTAAATTTCTGATGGAAAAGTGCGGGAATAGACTAAGCTTTTGACTGCAATATACACTAAATGCGAAATAAAATAATGATATAGGTTGGTCATCAATATGAATAATATATAATTGGATTATAATGACATATATATTATGTATATTTAAGGAGTTACGACATTTTTACCTGAAAATGAACATACATATTATAATGTATTGTACAAGAGAAAGGATTAAACTTATATATATATATATATATATTTAGAAAGATGTGTATATGTATTAATATAAATTATTACTATACAATTATAATGTTTTGGAATAAAAATATAATTTATTTATGTAGTTCCAATAATTAATTATAGAAAATTAATTATAACGATTAATATTCTATTACATACTATATATTATTATATTTAATTATTCATTATGTAAGTATTGCAAACAATTTTTAACTAATTATTCCACATCTATATATCTTATTGATCGTTATTTGTATCCCAATCAACTGTAATATAACCACAGGGCAAACCTTTGAAACGCTTTCCAAAGTTCATAAACTAAATGTCCTTCCCAAAGGCAATATCTTCGTTGACTAATATTGACCACGAGTTTATCATACCAGATATAGGTACTTCGATTATAACTAAGTACTATGACTAAAACTTCTATAAAAAAAAAAAGTATACTCGTAGTATATATTATATACTATAGTCTATAGATAGTATCAACTATCGACAATCGAATATCGCCTATATTGAAAATTACATACTATTGAATATTAATTGTATTGATATTATACAAGTAGATAATGTAATTTCAATAAGTACAAAATATAGTATAAGATTGTAATAACACGATTAAAATAAATAACAGAAATAATCGGCACTTTAAAGGTAGGTACTGAATAATTAAAATGTTAATAAAACTATGAAATCATGTTTAAATTCAGTTGTGAAAAATATAAGTACATTTATAAAATGCCATTGTTCTTTCTTAATTAAAAATTCAAGAACCTATAAGTGGCAGTCTTTAAAATGCATGATTAAGAGTTATTTCCGCTTTTTAGGGATCCTAGATATAGACCATTTAAAAAAAATTTAATCCATATTTTTAAAAAATGTGCACTTTGCTTGTTAGGTAGGATATTTGTTCTTTTGTGATTTCCCCTACATTTATAAAATATTTTCGTTATAAAAGGTAGTTTTTCTACACGCTTAAAGAAACTATGAGAAAAACTCCAAAACTCCTATTCAACTCTTTCTGTTCGAAAAGTTAATCATAGGGAAAAAACAATAAACAATATTTTTAAACCAATAAATTTCGATTTCTCACTTCCCTCGAAATCGAAAATGCTTTAAAAATAAATAATAAATATATAGTCTTATGTCATTATAATTTTTTATTATTTATGTTTTTTTTATAAATAATTTATCGAATTTTATTGAAAATATTATTTTTGTAATTCTCATTATTATCAACTTTTAAGATATTTATAATTTGATTAATATTAGAAAATCTAATTGCAAGTGTTTCATTGAAAATTTGTAACTGAAACATCTTCCAGTGTGTGATATTTTTTTCTATTTTATACACGGTAAACTTATTATAGATATTTAATAATGTATGGTTTGGTTTGACTATTTATATGTCATAGTTATGCACGTATATACACAAAAGTGGAATCCATTTACATGATATCTGGTATTCATATTTATCTTTTTAATTGCTTTTGGTATTCTCTACAGTAAATATATATCTTAACCAGAGAAGTAAATAGAGGTCTTATACCCAAATAATGAAATTTTTAATTATATTGTTTTCTGATGTAATGTTAGCATAAGTAATAACCTTAGATTGCTAGGCTATTTGTTATAAGCCTTAGATTGTTCAAGGAAACAAAATATAGATCTTTGATTATCTACCAACATTAATAGGTACATAACTTTTATAATCACAATAATTTAGAAAAAAAAATGAAATTTTAATCTATAGTACCTATACATTGATTATTCATATCTAATTAATATTTGGCGCCTTAATAATATTGTAGTCAAATGAGTCATTTTATAGGATGTGGAGTTCTTCTATGTACCTAAAATTTTAGTTTGAACTTATCCATTCTCCCAAGATATTAACCCTAGGTATACCCATGACCTTGACAGCTATATCGTAAACTAGTGAAAGGGTGTTATAGTGAAAAGTTTAGATAAAGACGTCGTAGGTAATATAAAGGAATTACATCATTACAATAAAAGGATATCAGAAAATGTGCACATATAACATTATGCAGTTCTCACTTCTCAATAATCGGTAAAACGTAATTTATCGCTATATTTATTACCTATTGTATTCGTTTAAAATAAAATATAAGGGAAAAATTCCGAATTATTTATTATAATAAATGTATATTTTCATAGACTCTCTGAAGAATGTGTAAAAGTTTATTGTGCCTATGAATTTTTTTTGGAAAACCGATCGTTGACCGTCTGGTTTTTTTATGAGCTGTATAGGGCATGTATATTGGACCGAATAAAAAAAAGACGACATTTTTGTTTTTCGAGAAAAGGGATCCGCAGTAGACACATTGTAGTAAAAGCAAATAAACGCAAAACCTCGTGTAAACGAAAAAAACGAATATACATTATATACGACTGCGGTGAAGTGCTGCGCCCGAACGTCGCATATTATTATTATTATTATTATTATTAAATCGGTCGTGGCCCGTGGCCGTCTTCGCCCGTCGCCATGCATCGCCACCGAAAAGAACTGTTTGAACTGGTCGTTGACTGACGAGCGGACGGGAGGTGCACGGGCAAACGGCGGAATATCGTCTGGCGTAGTGGTGGCGGTGGTCGGGGGGAAAAGCAGTGACGGCGTGGGCAGCGAGCGGGCGTCCCGAGAATGCGCGCACGGTGTTCGGCGAGCGGATAATTGACTTTTCCCGGGCGCCCATAAATTACGTTCGCGGACGCCCTTTTCCGTGCTGGCGCACATAATACCGCCCGCTAATTCGTTAATCCTCCACTTACCGAGTTCTCAAACAAAATTAATGACCCTTATAGAAACGGCCGGTCCGCCGGACGGTATGTGCGGTATTGGCATTCCTATCTATGCACTATTATGTGCGCCGTACACGAGCGCGCGCGCACACATATGAGCTCTCTTACACCGCGCCATCGTCCTTCCGCCGACACCTATATAATATCTACACCGGATCCTGCCGTCGGAACTGCATTATCCTAGGCGCGAAAAATGCATTTACTCCATTTAGATGGCCGTAGCGAGGTCCCCGGCGAAAAAAATGTATAAATCGCTTTGAAAACGGTAAATAAGCAAAAGAAAAAAATCATTCAATTTTCATATAAACCGCGGTCGTTTAAAAATTACACCTATCCATTCGTGTAATAATTTCCCTCGAAATCGTTGAAATTACGTTAGGCACATGCCTACTTGCCAGGGCGTAACTACGACCCTGCAGCAAAATTTCAAATAACTAAAACGTAAATATTGAATTCCGAACTTTTGACGGGAGGAGGTGGGATAAAATGTATATAAATAAAATTCTGTCCAGATACAGATGGAGAAAGTTAGTCACTTCGGTCCTCGGACAGTATAATATACCAGCTACAGTATATTATTATTGTAATTTTAAATTTGAAAGCAAAGATAAATTATTGTATTCACAAAACGAGTCTGAGCTAAGTTTGGTATGATATTATTTTTTCCATACAAAACTTTTGCTCAACTATCTCTACCCAAAAAAGTGTACAATACAAAACAGAAAAAAAAAATCAAATTCCGAATATTCATTTAAATTGCCGAAAATTTGTCAAAATGTTTTGAAATTTTCATCGCATCAATATACACCTATGAGTAATAGTGCTACAGTAAATATTTTCGGGCATTATTATTTTTCGATTTATAACAATTTTCGGAAATTTTTTGTAGTTTACGCTTATAAAAAAAATACCTCTTTACTAACTACTAACTATAATGTATTTACATCAAAGACATTATGCCCTCCACGCTTCACTCAGTATTGAAAATTTTAAATATATTTGTTCACAAATAATAATTTATAAACTATATATAAGTGTTAATTATTTTAAAAAATCAAACTCATCGATTTTATTCATTATAATATAATTTTATGGTAGTAATAATAATAATAATTATAATATGATAATCTGATTTGATAAAAGATTTTAAATGAGAAGAACTTAATAATTATATCTAATATGCGATTCTTATGTTTTATAAATGAACGATGATAACATCCATAAAGAAAATTATTAAAGATATTATTTACATAAGTGTAGGTGTGTAGTAGATACTACGCAGGTAAAAAAAATATGATTTACAGTTATAATTTAATTTTTAAGTAGATATATAGCTGCACAGTGTACGCTATAACATTACGTATTACAATTTATTTAGTTTATGGATAAATTTCGACTATTATATTATAAATACATATATTTATTATTTTATATAAATTTAAATTGTGTATAAATATAGGAAGTATTAAAATATTTATTTATATAAATATACTGTGGGTATAAAACATTGAGTACCTATCATAATAAAAGTTTTCGTTATACAATCTGTGTTAGAAATTTAGAAAATAAATTAGATATTAATAATTGAGTTATTGTATTATTATTATATTTTTTAATTTAATTATTTTATATACTGAGTAGGAGCGGTAATCATTTTTATTCCAATACGCCTGTTTCGTGACCATTAACCCAACCGTCGACTTGACATTTTTGTCTGGGGCCACGTTGTTCGCGAATTATATTGTCATCTGCTGCTGTTTCATACACTCCGTACTATACAAATTATTTTCTCACATGAGAATTTAGATTGAAAAATAATATGTATATTAGTATATTATTACATTAATGTATAAATACAGAACATAACAGAAGCGACACTTCCACCAATAAGACAAATGTGGTGTACCAGCGATTATGATACCTGAAATTACGATCAAAATCCTCGTGTACACCCATTATACTATAGGAACAGTGTATCATATTTTATCTACCATGTTGTTTGTTTACGTTTCTCACCGATAACTGGTTTATCAATGTGTGGCTTTGACAATAGCAAAATAATCGTTATCATATAAATATATTTTGTATCAAACTTGTTTGGCACCTCAAAAACATATTATGATTAAAAACGAAGCACATATGAAACCTTACTATATATTTCAGGGTCATAGGATCAATCTCGTCGAGAACAAAAGATTTTGGAACATTATTGTACAAACCAACCTTCGAAAAATGCTTTTTGACATAGCATATTACAGGAGTAGGTATAATACATACTGATTGTCCTTGAACGTTTTCACTGCAAAATGTGTCGGTTATTTTATAGGTACCTACTAATTTATTACCAGAAAATACAAATTGCAGACTCTTTTCATTAAATTACATTCCGGACACTACCTACTAATTCCAGACATATTTAAAATATTTAAACTAAAAATGCACGATTTTCATCAATTTACTTAGGTGTTCAGAAATAAAAACTAGACCATAATAATTATTATGCATATATTATTAAAATTAACACAATATTTTGCTTATTACTTCTATTTTATGTTTACAATTCATTAAATTACTTATTTTTAATTAGTACTTACTACTTTAAATAGTAATTACTCGCGTGGTTATGTGATACGTCCATCGATATTTATATTATTTTACGTTTATCATATAGGGTAGCGTCGCAGAAAAAAAGAAAACCTTTTGTTGGCATTCCTAAAGCTTTTTGCGAAAAAAACCTTTCAAATAAATTCCTCAGGGGTGAAAAAACATACGCACGCACACATGCTTGTACATTTTACCTAAAACAAAAATCACTTCTTTAGACAACGGTCGTCCGTCGTCGTCGTGGTCTCCACCATGGATGGGACTTTTTGTTTAATCACAGCGAAAACAATAGCTCTGTACTTGCACTGTATTAAATCAAACAAATATAGTGTAATATAATGTATTATGTAGGTAAATTATTATTATGTGTATAAAAATAATTTGGTCATGATAAATACAATAAAATGTATTTCCTTTATAATATTGCCAAATACATTTGACCGCAAATTAGAGTAGGTACATAATAATTAATTTACCTACTCAACATTTTTAATAACAAAACAATTTGAAAATAATTATGAAGTTATATGATTGTAAAATTATAGAAACATCATATGTGTAATGTGTACAATATACATGTTTTATATTTTTATTTTACTATATAAGTACATTAAGTACTAAATTATAAATTTGTAAAATTTGATTTCATTTGGTCGGACAATACGGATTTCTACAGATAAAAAAACATTGTATATCAAATTATTTAAAAAAAAATAACAAGTAGTACCTAATATTATTTAAATAAAACCCTTTAAAATTTTCTGCCGGGGGCAATTGCTCCCCCCCCCCCCCACTAAATATACCACTATAGATAAATATTATATGGTATGAACAAAATTGATAACAGACATACTTTAATTCATTACCCGCTGACAGATGATTTTTATTGCCCATAAAATGTTCAATGACTTTTATTTTACGGATAAATAGATGAAATTTTACGATACAAAATAATAAATTTAGTATCAATCACTAGTCCTTGAACGAACAGAATGAACACAAATACTTTCGAAATGAATCTAATTTTGGTTTCCACGAGTTTTTGCATTTTTATATTAAATCTGATTTATTTTAAATCGATAAAAATAGTAGTGTAATCAGAATTTGTCGGTTTGACTTAGTTTAGAAGTTCTGACCCTTTCAATTTCATCAATTGCCTTGTATTATCTTAAATTATTAATTTTACATCAAATTTTTAACTATAATATTGATATAGTCATAAGTATATCACACCGAGCTCCGTTCAGAATCGTTTTTATCGAAAGAAATAATTTATCATTGCTTTCAAATTCAATATTTCTATAATCAGTATCTTATCCACCGAACGACGTGCAGAGGTTACTACTGACCGGTTTTTTTATATTAAATCTGATTTATTTTAAGTCGCTGAAAACGATGGAACAATACAAAAATGACAATAAAGATTTTTAAATTTACAAATTTACTGTTTATTATGAGCGTGGCGTACCAACACATTAATAAGAAGACAAATATTGCAAATTTCATATAATAAGGATTTATTTTTAGATTTATACTGTATAAACCCAATTTCAATACTGATCAAACCAAAACTTGTACTTTTTTATTTTGATATTTCCAAAGTTATTGGACGTATAAAGTTGAAATAGTAAATAATTTTGGCAAAAATTCCCCCGGTCTGTGGAGGGAGATACGATGAAATCTTAATTATTTCCAGATTTATTGTGAAACACCACGTCGGTTAAGAATATAATTAAGTATAAGATATAATAAGCAATTAATAGTCAAATAACATGAAATACCTACATGGCTACATTGGTTATGTTTTACGGTAATAACCTCGAAGTACCTATCTAAAATACATTTATATTTGAAGGTATACCGGTTCAATAACTAGTTACGTCCAAATTTTTCAAAAATTTGTTTTTAACATTAATTTGTTTTTGTTTTTAAGAACCAGATATGTCCAATCAATATAATGGGAAATAATGTATAAAAACGATATTTACGTTTCTTCTAGGTGCAATAACCAAATACGTCAAGACGTATCTTGTGTATTTTCATATATAAGATTTTTTTTCTCACCGATCAGATATATATAAAAGTTTTATTTTTATCTTCGGTGCACTAACACGATAATATTATATTGTAATATATTTAATATATAAATAACATTTAATAATAATAATATTCTATAACTTTTATATTTTTAAATTAATATATTAATTATATTAATATAATATATAATATAAATAATTATTTAAAAATAGGTTAGTTAAAGACTGATATAAATGACACTTTTACACTTTTTATTTATTGATTATTTTTATTTTTATGTTATTTATACAAATGTTCTTGTAATTTATTATACCTACTCGTATATACAAATATTACTATTATTAAACACTACGTCATACACATAACTTGCTTTTATATAATATGTTAAATTTTCAATGTCTGTGTAATCAATGTTTGTATGATATATGAAATATATAAATTCGTGATTTTCAAAAGCCTGTAACTTTGAAACTAAGTCCGACCGACCAATTCTGACAAAATCTCACCATAGGTGTTTTCAGCAATTTAAAATATATATTATGATTTGATATAATAAAAAAAAAAAAAAATAGTAAAACTTGAGAGAGAAATAAATTAGATTTATACAAATGTATTTTTAAACTAGATACAAAATTAACGTTAGTGAATTGTATAGTTTTAAAAATATCCTTATAGCGATTTCGCGCAAGCTCTGTGAACCGGCCAGTCGCTAAAACACTCTCCGCCGGGAATGGGTTATTTGGGTGGAGTGGAAAAATAATGCGTTGACGAAAATGTATAATTAGTTTTTGAAAATATTTCCATTTGCACTTTATTAACCCCCTTCTACTCGCTCCCCATCGTACTGCCGCACGACCTCGTGTACGTTTCACGTCGATTCAATTAACTTGCCGGGCGAAATGTCATAATCGGATTACCCCCAGCACATTATTGCATTCATATTATGTATGTGTGTGTGTGTATTATAATATGTGTGTGTATGTAATATGCTTGTGTATAATATGTATGTGTGAGTTTATTATAAGTATAGGACGATGACTGGGACCTTTTGCCCTGAAAAACATGGTCGTAAAGTCGAATTCCACGGGGTGTGCTTCGATTAGCAGTCCTCCGGGCCAATACTGGTGGAAAAGGACCCCAATGAATTTCTAATAACTTGTCCGAAATTATATAGAAATTTCCATTTCCCCGTGTCATTTAACGGTGGATACCAGCCGATTTGTTCTGATGGTAACTACCGCAATATACCTACGCATTATCGTTTCTACCATGATCGTCACTACCTATATCGATTTCGGAATAAAAATTTTATAAACAATTTATTTTTATATCATTTCCGACAGTATATTATGTGTATTATAATTATGAAAAAGAATCCTTTTTTGAATATAATACAGATATATGTTTGAAATTCGACTATAACAGTGACATAATTATGAGTAAGTTCTTGCGGGAAGATGCATAATAACAACGTACATACTATAGGTACTACAGTATAATGTTTTTAGATTTTTCTAATTTAAGAGAAGCAATTAAAAGCACGTAGTAGAATAAATACTATATACAATCTATTTTGTCTTAAATACTAAACATAAAACCTTGAATCCGTGTAGAATTATAAAATATGATATGAAAATAATATTTAAATCAAAAATTTAAAAACGTGAATACTCATGAAAAAGAAGCGATTGAACTATAGATAAAATAGGGAAAACGGCTATTTTATTTAAATAAAGGTTTATAATAACGATTTAAAATAGAAATAAAAAATATATATACCTAATATGAAATTAACATATTAGATAATGTTAGGTACCTATTTTCAATATATCATAACATTCATAACGAACAAGTTATAACACCTATAAAAAAAAATATAAAACAAAAAGTAAAATCTTTATTAGATAGTTACTTAAAAAATATAATGTATATAATATTATTATTATATATAACCACTCCTACGTGCATACTACATACTAATTATTTTCATTTTATTTTTACCAACTACAATATAATAATATCATATTGAATTCTCCACCGAGTCGATCAAGCTATTTTAGTTGCAATTTCATATTTTCCTGTGGCTACAATATACGAGTACGTCGCCTAACTATCAATATAATTATCCCATAGATCAGGGGCGTGCTCAAGAGGATGGTTGAGGGTGTCATATCCCCCCCATGGCTTTTTTAGATTTTGAGTGGAGTGAGGAAGCTAGTAATTTTACAATGATGTTTATTTTCTTCTTCTGTGTATACAACTTTTCGACCAGAAGTCATGAACCAATCTATACATGTAATCCCATTTTCTTGTAGAAAATGTCATCTAGTTTATACTATAAAGAGACCATATTTCCATTATTTTGCGTTTTTAATAAACGCTGTAAGAAAAACTACCAAAATATGATGTAAAAACGGTTAAAATACAATTTCGTTCTTCTTCGTGTCGGTCAACAGTGTCATATTCCTTTTTTTAGCCTAAAGTTAATCAGTTTGAGAATCTCGTCATTTGATTCCCTAAAAATATCGCTCTTCTCCCATTTTTTGTTTGTCATTCTGCACTGTATTAAGTGTTGGTCGTCTTGCACCTTTCCATATTCGCATTCTGCGGTCTCTCCTATTTTCAACCACACAAGATTCTTCGTTGTTTTTGCAACTTCTACCCGGAGACGATTTAATCACAGTCACCAACCGACCATTTCATTAAATCGAGATTTATGTATATTATCACCGAAACTCCACTCAGAATCGTTTCATGTAATGCAATACATTCACCAAGAGTATCCTATAAAATAAGAGAAGTACTTCCACCCTTACTAACACCCGACGAGCCAAGTGTACCTTTTTTTTCTATGGATTTTAACATAAATAAAATTTTTTTTTAATTATTTTGTTTTAATTTTGTTTTATAATATAATATATATAGCGATTTATAAATTTTTGGGAAAATATCCTCTCTATTTCAAAGTTTTGAGCACGCCACTGGATGGATAATAAACTATATCGTAATATTGATAACATAAAATATAAATATCGTAAAATATTTAATTTAATTTTAAGAACAAATTATACCTTTTTATTTATTTATGGTAAATGTTATAAGATATCGTATAAAAAATGTTTTATATTCAATACAATTATATTGCTATACAACTCACCTTGGTTACAACTGTTAAAATATAAATAAAATAAAAACTTATAAACGGGGAAAAAACTATATCTCTGCCCACAATACATTTCCTGAATATACCTATTGGTAATAACTAATAGGTATCTATAGAATTTTTAATATATATAAAATATATGATAATACATACAATATTTTAATATTGATATTTTAACACTAATTATCGTTTAACTTTGTAATCACAAACTTCAGTACAGTATAGGTAGGTATAGTTCCAACTTTATAAAATTAATGTTTATACAGACACATTTTTAATTCACTATTTTAAAATTAATACTTTAAAAACATTTTACAAATTAAAGATTATTGATAAAATAATAAGTACTGTTAAATTGTGTACACAGTTATACCGCATAAATCTTATATAAATTAATATATAATATAATATACCTAATAATAAGATGCTTAAAAACCCGTATATTAGTAAAAACAATTTTATTGACTAAATATATTATTATGAATAAAAAATTTGATAAAAACAGTAAAAATGAATATATTTTGACCATTCCATGTACACGTTATACGTATATATTATATTATCAAGTACGCTTTTAAGTACCAATTATGAAATTTGTGTAAGGTGAGAACGAAAATACTGTAAAACGAAATGTTTATGTTACACAGGTTTGGTTTCAAAACCGACGAGCCAAATGGCGAAAAACCGAAAAATGTTGGGGAAGAAGCACAATAATGGCTGAATACGGACTTTATGGTGCTATGGTCAGACATTCATTGCCATTGCCAGAGACTATCCTTAAAAGTGCCAAGGAAAATGAATGCGTTGCGCCCTGGTTACTCGGTAAGTACCGTCTCGTTTCTCATTCTCTCGCTACTTTATTATTCCCATCTCTCATTATAATAATGCTCGGAAAATAGGTTGTCATGAAAACACCAAAATAAGCTTCATGAATTAGCACAATGTCTATTGTTAAGATTCGTGTCCCATTATTATAATACCATTGTTTTACCAACTACGTAATGGCTGATGATTTAAACTTCATAGAATATTCGTATACATTTTTATTTCCATGCCTTGTATAGCATATATAAGTGCGATTAAATTATTATATTAAATTCTTTATATCTTTTCACTCTATTATATCTCTTTCAATGTCTCATTTAAAAAAAATTATTTATAACATTAATAATATGTCTTCCCCTTTTAAAATGGCTGGTCTCATTATCGTGTAAAATTATACGTGTACGTATATATGGTGTCATATTGTCCTTCGTCCCTTCGCCATCTTTCCAAAATATTTGTATAAAATATAGTATAAGCATTCGTATTAGATATTCTTAAAATCTCATAATTAAAAATTCATATAATAAAATATAATATGTATATATGTATAATAATATGAAATAATTTTAAACCTTTCTGTATTAATTAACAATGACTACATGTGTAAATATATTATATTAAAATTATAGTTCAAGGAAAAATGGTTTAAAATTGAATTATATATACTAACATTATAGCACTATAGATAGTTTAATTATTATTAAATATTGATTATTCGGCATGAATATAGATGTCAAGTCCAGTAAACCGAATATTGTTAACATGTATATTATATTTAGTTATACAAGTTTTGTATAACTCAAACAATATTAAATCAATATTATTTGTTAACAGATATGAAATTATAGATATATATAAAACAGATCCGAATTCATTAGGTATTGAGGTTTAAAGATCAGATGAATTATTAATTTTCAACTCTAGAAAAATATATCACAGAATTGAAATTTTCCTTAATCCCTCAAATTCAGAGATCGAAAAAAAGGATAAAATTCATAAAAGCAAGAGGATGGTCTCAGCTACAGCTTCACAATGAAAAACTCACATTAACATCTATCATTTTTTTCATCTTACAAACATCTTAAAAATACGAAATAAAAACAAATGATAGTTAATGTAGCATTTGGTGCCCTACGTAACTATTTTTTTTAAATATATTAATTAGTTTTTATTTAAAGATTTAACTTTTTATTATATATGATTTATATTATTATTATATATAAATAAATAAAAATAAAATTTTAATAACTTATAAAACCTGACAAAGTATACATAAAATAGAAAACGGCTACTTAGAACGCTAGACATTGTTGATATTTACAATTTATTTTTTATTTCATCATTCTACACTATTTCAATTTGATAGAAGTGAGAAACGAAAAAGTAATATTCTCAATACAATATTTTATAAACGCATAAAAAAATTAAAATTAAAATTATACCTACTGAATATTGACCGCCCGACCAATAATAATTTTCAATTAAAACGCATTTTAATATTTTTCAATATTGTTAGATTTTCATTTTTCATAAAACTGCCTATAAATTCCATATAGACACCCTTAAACACCGGGTTTAAGACGGCCTCTTAATTTAAATATATATTTAAATTTTAAGTATATTATAAATCCTTAAGATCGTATAATTCATTCAAAACTATTACTATTACAGGCATGCACCGTAAGTCGATTGAAGCGGCGGACCAGTTAAAAGACGACAACACCGTGTGCAGCGGTGCCAGTCAAAAGAGCGAAAAAGACGAAGACGAGGACGAGGACGAAGACGACGAAGAGGACGACGAGGAGAACCCCAAGAGGCCGGCCAGGACCAGTCCCGAGACGGCGACGGACATGTCACCGCAGCGGCAACAACAACTGGACGCGGCGGCGGCGGCTGTGGCACAGGATCGTCAGCAGCAGCAGCAGCAACAACAACAACAGCAGCAACAACAGCAGCAGCAGCAGCAGCAGCAGCAACAGCAACAGCAACAGCAACAACAACAACAATGCGCTGCTAACGCGGAAGCGCACCGGCGAATCCAACAGGAAATACAGTCGCAGATGGAACAGCATCACGCGGCCGTCATGCAGTTGGCGGTCAACCGGGCGCAAGACTCGGAAGAGTTCCGGAACAACAGCATAGCGTGTTTGCGGGCCAAAGCCCAGGAGCACAGCGCCAAGATACTCAGCCTGTCCGCGGACGCGCTGATGTTGGTCAACAACAATGGCGGTGGATTCCGGAGCAGAAACGCCGCCGCCGCAGCCGTCGCCGCCGCGGACGCTGTCATGGCCTCGGCCGGCGGCCAGGTGCTGGCGGCCGACTGCGACGCCAACGCCAACAACGTTAGGGGCGTGAACCATCAGCAACAAGTGCAAGTGGGCTCCGACATAATGGTCACGTCTTCCGACACTTCGTCCTCGCTGTTCTAATCTCAGTACTGTGCGGGAACAGCGTTATCTATGTCTCGCCAAGTCCCTCCAGCCACGTCATCGTGTCCCATCCACCCTGTCCTCGCATTGAACTAGTATACCTATGCTCCGCTCTAATACCTATTGTACTTGAAAATAAAATTCCGAATAATTTATTGTAGTCATATAATAAATACATAAATTGTTTTTATTTTATTATTATTATTAATTAATGTAAACGTATTTTTCTGTTTTAAAAATTGTACACACAAACCTCATAATATTAAAAACGTCGACGGAATACGATGATCATTATATATATATATACCTAATTATGTATCGTGTAGATAATCGTATAATATTATAATATCCATCGACGTGTTTGTTCGCTATTTTATTATTATTTTGTTTTTAATCGATATTATAATTACCTAATATTAAATATACCGAATAAGATTTTTTTTTTTTATAAATATATAAGTAAATAATATTGATTCAAATTTGTGTAGTCGAAACTTATGTACATTCAGTCTTATATTATAATATTTGTATATAATTGTAAAGATAATTTATCGTGTGTTGTTATTTAAAATTTATATATATACCCCATACGTACGTGCAATAATTCGTAATATTTTGTTTCTTTTTTTTTACATTTTCTTGTACAAATCGACGTTTCTTAGCTCGAAAATTTTTTGCGCATTTTAGACTGTAAGATTATATTATACTATCCTAATAAAAATTATGCTTGTTATAATATCGACCCTGTACTGGTTATACATCCTTTTCTCATATTAAATAATGTATTAACAATAGCATTATATTATATTACTGTAATTTTCTAATTTCTTTTGTTCTATTATTATTATTATTATTATTTTTTTTTTTTTTTTTTTTTGATCTCATGCGTATTTTCATCGTATTAATTTTTAGGACCGTATTTCATATACTATACATAGGAGAATATGTTCTACGGGAAAAAATTGTATTACCTAATATATAACTCTGAATAGAACTTTTTATGTTTAAAGCAACATATTATGTAATATATATATAAACATAAATATTATGTTTTATGTTTACATATTATACATTTTAGATTTATTATATATTGAAGCTTAACTACTGACATACAATTTACGGATACTGTAATGTATTATCATAATCATTGAAATATACCTTATTTGGTGAAAACGAGTACCTATATATATTATTTTTGTGCATTCAATCCTATAATATTCTCAAAAATCATTATCATTATCATTAAAAAATTGTTATGTACAGGTACATTTTAATACTAAATCTATATAACTAACATAATATATGAACTATTGAAATTATTGATAACTATTATTGTCCAATGTCTGTCTATATCAAATAGATAAAACAACAAATAAAATACAGAGTTAATCAATAGATTTTTTTCAAACTTTTTAACTCAATTTCCGTATTTTTTTTAATTTTATTCTAAAATGAGGTTTATTTTGTTTTCTGGAAAAAACATTTTGAGTAGGTACACAGCGTGATTCTCGTGAACCCACACATTTAACCATGAAGGTATAATGCGCAAATTTGAATTTTTTTTTCTTGTATAATTTAAAGCACTAATAACTTTTACATTTTGTGAAATAATTTTTATAACATTTTTTATCTGGATGATTTTTTAGTTTTGTAATCTTATTGAATGACAACCACTACTTACAACTTTATTATTATGGCAAAAAAATATTTTCTTTCAAAATATTAACTTTAAGCCCTGTGTGTGAGCGGGAAATATTGACAGCGTATTTAATTTGTAGATTTTTAATTGCGATAATAGCTTATATGTTCGATGAACCGACGACTTTGACGGTTCTGTGGAAATAGACAGTGATTGAATTGGAAAAATAAAAGAAGGGGTACTCTCGGGCTTTCAATAAATGAGCGTCCCCTCCAACTATATTGTAACTCGTATACTGTAAAAAATAATTAGTAAGGGTGCTCTGAAAATATTATAAAATTGTAGAGATGTTCCGTCCCCCTGCGCACTTTTTCTCTACAATTCGCACACTGGAAATAGGGTATATTTTAGTATACTTTACGTTTTAGAAACACTATTTAAGAAACATTTTCCTACAATGTTCTTCGTGAAAGTTTCTGGAACATTGTTCATAAAATGTTTGTACAACATTCAATATATTCAATTTTTGCGCACGCATACTACGGCATCGAAGTCGTCGTATCCGGCCTATATGCTTTGTGATGCTCCGCCGGTCAGTCACCGCCAGTCCGTTCCCGGTTCGACGAAGTTCAAAGTCAAGTATGAATACATAATAATAATAAAAAATAGTAATACGAAAATTAAAATAAAATATATGGAATACAATATAATTTACACAGAAATTTAAGTGGCCCTACATGATCAATAATATTGTCAATATTCGTATCAATAATATTGACAGAACCTTATTGAAGCGAGTATTAATCGTTTAGGAGTATATTGATACGGATTGTCAATCATTAAGGGAGATTGATAAAAATTTTGATTGATGCGTATTGACGGGCACGATTGACAGAACATATTAAACGTCTAGGAGCGTTTATTGTCATTTACCAGGCAGACAGCATGACGGCAGAGGCGATTTTAGGTGGGTTTTACAACTCCCCCTCACCATCACTAAAAGTATTCGGCAAAAACAGAAAGTTGATGACTTATTATTATTATTATTATTTTTTGCTTATTTACCACGTTTTGAGGAGTATTTCAGAATTTAGTCAGCAAATTAAAAATGTCTTCGGATCGCCCCTGCATGGTGAAAGTATAGTTACCACTTCAGGTTAGGTTATACGCACAAAAATAACATGACATGAGCACTTCGGAATCCAGGACCAAATGAATATTGACGGTTGTGTTTGACGAGCAGATTAAAGTAGGTAAATTGACGCGCATGTCAAACTAAATTATCAATAATATTGACAATATTATTGATCGTGTAGGGGCCTCTTTAGTAGACATCATATAAAATCAAAATGAGTTTAAGTCGTTATAAGTTTTAGTCGTTTTGTTTTATAAAATAAATGAAAAAATGGAACTTTAGCTAACAGGGTACGACCGTCACCGCCGTATAGATGAATGATGATTATAAAAGCACAACATTCAATTTCACAACGCGTAATATTATTATAACCAATCTTATTATTATTAATTTTAATACTATTTTACTTATGTTTTTATTGGAATTTATACATACGTGACATTAGGTACATACAAGTTATATTAAAAAAATATTTATAAAAAATTACAAAATACGTACCTGTTTTTGTAAGCTATTTTTCGATTTTTGGGAACATTATTTTGGTTTTTCAGGTTTTCAAAGTGATATAATAAGTATATTATAATGATCGGAATAGGCAAAAAACAAAATTGCTGTTTAAATGTCTGCCTTATACGACCACTTGACAACCATTTCGGGAGAGTATACTTACCTGGTACCGTGGACGAAAATTCGAGAACTTTTCTCTATTTACATTCCCCGATGCGCCTCCGCAACATTCTGTTATTGTCGACAAAACAGGTATTCATAACGAAAAATCAAAAAATCGACTAGAATAAATTCGCTATCAGAAAACTCTTTACCATAAAATCTATACGTGACTGGTTCTGTCCGAAAAGTTGCTCACAGAAAAATAAAAATAAAGAATAATCACCTTTGTAAAACCAAAAGCTTCCTCACTACGCTTAAAATATGAAAGCAGTTGTACAATAATAATATTTTTTTACTAAAACCAATGCATTCCTAATTTTGCTCAACATTTTAAATAAAAATAAATAAGTATATACAATAATGTATACATAATTTCATGTGTATTTGTTGATATGCTTTAATTTAATTTATCTGAGAATTTAGTTCTTCCTTTATTATTACCCACGGCATATTATTATCTATTATTATATATTCTATTATAATATTATTATCGTTTTAATACACATATATTTATGTTTTATGATTTGCAACAAGTACCTAAAGTAAATAATAATAATAATTATACCTACCTTAAAAATAAATTCAAATTTTTCATGAAATTAACATAAAATAAACTTTACATAATTTGTAAACCTTAACTTATGTATTACGAGATATTTATAATGATGAATCGATATTGAATATGTATATCGTAAATCATGGTTATTGCCAAATATAAAGTAAAAATGTTTATCTAAGATTAAAAACTAAAAAAAACAATATTTAAAAAACAACCATATCGGTTTTTTTTCAAAATATTATTTCATTATACTTATAAAAGAGTAACAGGCTTACAGTGCTTTCGAAAAATTTTTATAGATTCGATAATATGAGCTGAATATTTAGAAAATTAAAAATCCCCAATCCAGTTGTCTTTGAAATGGCATACCTATACAAATTTTATTATACTTAGGTATTATTACTCTAAAACTACTTCGTTTTGCTTTAACAAAATATATTGTGATTACACAACAATAAAAATATTTGTACTGACATAAACTAATTATAAATTATATCAAAAATATTATATTTAAACATTTTCCAATTTTTTAGATTTTCATTTTATATTATAATGTCCTTAAAATTGCCTATACAAAATCCCTTTGATAACCGAGTCTATGACATCCACAATATTATGAAAGTACTGGATGATTTTACACATTGGATTTTTTCATTTCGATACTCTCCTAGATTAGGTATAAAAATAAAGGAATTATTGTTAAAATATAAGTAATGATTTTTAGGTTCAATAATTGATTATTATTAATTATTATGTATAAAAGTATTAAAGCTTACTTCTTAAAAGCATACTATAGCATATGCACAAGTAACGCAAAATTGCCTATGTAACGATTATAAGGAGTATTATTTAGGCAATTTATTATACTTTCTTTGTACGATTTAGTGTTTGTGTGAGGCTTACGTGATTATTAGTATTAGTGCCGGTATCAAAAGTATACGTGGAGCTATTACACGCACCTGCGTGCACATATCAGCTAGGTATCTATTTAATAACCATGAAAAAATGTAGTCTTCACTCAAATAAACGATTCTAATTCCACCAGAACGTCGCAATGAGTAAATATATCAATTTTAATTTTGAAAAAATATTCGAATTTTCCATAACATTTACAAAAGAATGATCTAAGCACTTTTTAAAAATTATTTTTATTTAATTAGATATATTTTATTGTTGAAATTGTTTAAAATTAAAATGTAAACTGTGGCTCGATCATACCCTCGAGTAAGTAATGAAAAATCTATATACTCTTTCAAAATTGTTATCGGAATACGAATCGTGCCAGACTGTTGGAATTAGAATGAGTCGTTTTAACAAAAAAAAAAAAAAAAATGGTGGTGTGGAAGCATAAATGAAAAAAATTATTAGAAAAAATGTATTTTTCTTTTTATATATGATTACTGAGATATAATGAATCATGTTTAATATTAATAAATAATACAACAAATTGTAAACCTATTATAACTCTGAAACTACTTTGAAATACCTTTTTGGGTTTCTAAACACAAGTTTAGACGCTTTAATCCACATTGTGTCTGTCTATCCGTAGTCAGGGTGCGTGATTTCAATTTTTCACAGACACTTCAAGACACTACAAGCCCGATTTTTAAGGGGTTTTGTATAATCATAATTTTTATGAAATTTTAAGAAAATCAAAAATCCAATAATTTAAAAATATTTGATTATATTTTAAAAGTAATTTAAAAATAGTCATGTGTCAGTACCATTTGTTATTGTTGAGTTATCACGATATTTGTTAAAAATCACGCTCTTTAACTACAACTTGAATTTTAACTAAATAAAAGCTACAAGCTACGGCATAGTAAATATTCTTATCTTTCATATTTTGTATAAATTTTGACACTACGATTACAAAGAGAGAAGTTATTGTGGTTATATAGTATTTTAATACCGTAAAAAGGGTGTATAGCATCGTCTTAAGGTGCGTCCAGACTACGTTTCTAATGCGAGCCAACGCAAACCAATGCACGTCATGTGCCCTGAAACCGATTCAACGTGCACCGTCCTGACTTAAAACCAAAAACCTAAAACAGGGCCGTCCAATGAAATATTTATATGGGTGGAAGAGGGGTGAAATGTGAAAAATGTATATTTCTGTTCAAAATATAAATAAGCAAAAAAAAATTTCATCAACTTTTTTGAACGTATAGTATCCAACCAATCACAATATAATATAACATAATTATTTTATCATAATTTGAAAATGCGCGGTAAATACAGAGTACCAGCTCACTACATTCCATAATGTTATCATCAGTGGTGGATTTGGGGAGGGACGCAGGGGGACGGAGCTACTCTTCATTTTTTTCATGTTGAACAGCGTATCCCTTAATTTTTTTATCAAGGAACGCAAGGAACGCAATGTTTATTATAATTTTTATTTAAAATTTTTAAAAATTATAATTTATTTTTGGAAAAATCTTGAAATTACGAAAATGAATGTTTTTTGTCCTTATCACATAATTGGTTTTAGATAAAAAAACATGATATAAAATGTTGAATAGTTAATCTTATTAAATCATATTTGTATCATATAGATAATAAATAATCTTCATTATCCGTGAATGGCTAAAGCCTAAAAGGATGACGAAATCAATGCAACACCGATAAACTTCATTTCGGTCTACGTCTACAACTTTCTCGATTATTCATTTAGAAGGAAAAGTTTTAAATTTTTTTGAAAGAGGAATGCTTAAACTATGCTATCTTGAAAATATGTAACCTAGCAATGATGTAAAAAAAATGTTGGATTTTTCTACTCATTCATGTTCTATAATAATCTAAAATGTTTTTTAAAATGATAGGGGGTGTGGGGGACGAAGTCCTCGGCTTATTTTTTCTCTAATATGTCCCGGAACGCTGATTTTTGAACTAAGCTCAGAGTCCGTCCTTATTTTTTTTCCAATTCAACCACTGCATAACATCGTCTGTAAAGGATATGAAGACGTTGCGATTAATAGTATGAAATATGCGGCTAAAGAAGAAGCCGAATTAGCAATAAAAGAAGGAAACGTTGATATCGACAGAGCCTCTTTGGTGACAGTATAGTAGCTGATGGAAGCTGGTGCAAATGATCATATAAGACAATGTACAATTTACTCTCTGGAATGGTAATTAATATAATTTATATTTTTATTATTTATTATTATATTAATAATCAATAATAATAATTGTTATATAAAAGCCAAAATTAATTTTAAATAAACCTAAAACATTTTATCATGTCCATAAAATATAAAAATTAAAATACATTCTCAGTCCAAATTATAGAACTAAATTAATCTAAATTTCTTGTTAGTAGGTACCGTTTATAGGTCATTTTTCATTTAGGAGTTTTCTTAAGCATATAAAAAAAAACTACTTAAAATATTCACATTTTTTATAAATTGAAAAACAATATTATTTCGAACTTTGTTCAGAATCGTCTTGTGTTTTCAACTTAAAAATAATAATAAAGATCGATAGAGTGATGAACTAAATTGTTTGTATTATTGCTTAAATAATATTACAACTAAATAATATAATTTGTTATTTGGGGATGGATTGACTTTTTTTTCTTATAAAAAATGGCCCCCTAATAATAATTTCCCCCTCCCTTTTACCAAATCTGGCTATCCCACTGAATAAGGATATTATTTTGTAAATCGTAATTTATATTTTTGAGGCTGCAATTGTAGGATATCGAACAAGAAAAGTGTTATATGTAGGAGTTAAAAATACATTTTGTGCAACTTGTGTTAGAACAAATATTGAAGATAAGCCTAAAAGTCACGAATATTTTAAAAATTGGAAATCGTCTGTTGGATCATCAGTAATGGAAGCTGCAAAATTGTGAACGGGTTTAAAGAAAGTAAAATAATGTATGAGATTAGATACCACAAATTGATAGCAGATGAAGATAGTAGTAGTGTATATAAACAAATTTTAGATCCACGACCTTATAAACAACGCATAGTTGAGAAAATTGAATGCAAAAATCAATTATTGCGAAATTAAGAGAAATTGTTACAAAAAAACAAACGGAAAAATTAAACAATAGAAAATAATATTTTAAGATTACGAAAAGGAATAGTTTCTGCGATACAATACTGAAGTCAAAATAAACACAATAAGGACGATTTACGAAATTATATATTAAATTCAATTGATCATGTGTTTGGGCAACATGATAAATGTGGGGCTTATTTTTACAATAAAATAAATTATATTAATTATTTAAAACAAATTAAAGCTACAGATTCGTTTTTTTATTCAAATGTAATGCAACCTCTCCGTTATTTGGTTAGACACAGTCGTAGTTTTTTGGAAAACATGGATAGTAATGTTGTTGAATGCTTAAACCGTAGCGCGACAAAAAGCCAACCGACAAAAAACCAGCCGACAAAAAGCCAGCGCTGGTGTTTTGTCGGCTGGTTTTATGTCGTTATCATGGTGTAAAACGGACAAAAGACCAACCGAAAAAGAGCCACTACCAACATGATTTCCGTCTACGGTTATTTACAATATATTTAGCGACAAAAAGCCAGTAAATGTAATTAACATAGATAACACAGGTAAATTATAAATGTAATTAGATTTTTAGCACCATAATCAAGAAAAATGATAAAATTATTATTGTTTTTCTATAATAACTATTTATTATTATCAACGTTTTCAAGAATACAAAAGATTTTCTTACTCCATACAGAAACAAAAAACGCATATCCCGGATTTATGAATGCAATAGCTACAACGTAATACCTATTATATATACTACATTTACTATCATAGATTTACCTTTATACGATGTTTATATATATTGTATCTAGTTGTTATATTATATTTACATCTATATTATATATCTTAACACTATTTTTAGATTCTGAGCTCTACTCAGAATGTATTGTTTTTATAATGTTTTAATTTTCTTATTTTGTAAACAAAATTAGAAAGAGTTAATTCTACCGAAGAAAAACCGATTTCTACGTGTAGTACATTTTATTTTAGAAAATTGGAATCAAGATTGTACTTTAGGGAGGTAATTTTTTGATTTTTTCAATAGTTTTTTAACGTGACGCGAAAAACTGATGAAAAATTACAAAAAATCGCTAAAAACGGGATTTTGTCAATATCGCGTATAGTTATTTCTTCATAATTTCGAAAATACTCTTTCAATCCTCCTCCTAAATACGCCTCTGGGACTTTTATTCCATTGGAATTTTCGTCATCGGTCTTATAGATAGAATACCGTTTTTGGAAGGAATTCCAAAATTATTCATTTTTATTTCGTCAGTCTGAATGACGAATTATTATCATTATTAACTCATATTATTACAACTACGATTATTTAACTGCTAAATGAGGGGCCCAGTCTCGGCAAAAAAGAGTACCTATATAATAGATATATAATCACCAGAAACAATTAATTATGCTGCGCAAAATACGTACATCACCAGACGCCGGTCGATTTTTATCACTTGGTGGTCTTCTGGAAAATGACAACACATACAATATACATTATACATATTCTAAAAATAAAATAATATATATTATAAACATAACAATATATATATCAAAATATGTATATATTATAAAATAAATATGCCTAGAGTATTTGATAAATGTTTATAAAAGTAACAACTAGTTTCGACCGTAAGTCATCAGAAAGTTAGATATATGTATATATATTATTTTATTTTTATGAGAGAATTAAAATTTTAATTTTTCAATTTTTATTTTATATTCTAAAAGCTCGTAAAATTATTTATTATTTATCCAATGAGTATAGTGGCTTTTTAACGTGACAATTAAATGCCATTAACAATCGATAAAAAAAAATCAATTTATTACGCGGTACGCGTAAATATAGAGCTGTTATAGTCCCTTCGGTCCTCGGACAGGATAGTGTATTATTATTATTTAATATTTGAATACAATGATCACATTCGATGAAAACGATTCTGAGCTGAACTTCGGTGTTATTTAAATATTAATATTACTTAAAATTTATCAATATTACTTTAAAAAAATATGTACATCTGATATAATATATATATAAATATATACGTATGTAAATATTACATATATATATATGTATATTATATATAAGTTGCGTCTTTTATACAGGTTTCCAGGACAACCATTATACTTAGTATAAACAAACTATAGTAGGTATACATAGTATAAAAAAGGACATTTTTATACTTTTCTAAGGTAACTACTAGGAAAATCGAAAAATTACCTCTCTAAAAACCACCTAGAACAAATTTCCTATCTAAAACCTCTCTTCCCCAATATTGCTACTAGACTCCTTCTGGTCAAAAATTTGTACACAGGAAAGAAAATAATAAACATCATTGTAAAAACAATAGCTTCCTGGTTCCGCTCAGAATCTAAAATTGAAATAGATTTTTAATAAATTTATGTCTGGTTGGAGTTCAGATTCATAACAGTTGTATTGTTGTACCTATTTTTATTGTACAGAATTAATGTTAACATTTATATGCCTATTATAATTTTAATTAAACTGGTTAGTGGTTGGTAGTTTATTTGTCATATTTATATAATAAATAACAGATATTACTCACAAAATCCAAGTCTAATAATATAATTTTTAGGGGAGGGAGATCTACAAAAATAACTGCTCACCCTGATCACGAGAGCTGGCTCCGCCTTTGTGATATACTATGTACATTAAATTATTAAAAAAATACAATTTATACCATTAGAAATATAATAATTGTATGTTATGTGATGTAACGCCGTTATGTAAGATATGTAGGCAACTTTATGGACAACTAGGAGACAATATATTTGTAAATAATAAAGAAATAGCGATAATAAATTAATTATAAAAATTAATTACACAGAATATTCTATTTTAATTATGTACACTATTGTGATAACAATAAAATTATTTGGCTGGCTTTCTGTCGTTTTAAATTATTGCAAAAGAATTATTGTGTATGTTGGCATAACCGAATGATCGTTTTGAGAAAGCTGGTTTTTTGTCTGCTGGATTTATTAGGTCTAATCGGGAAAGATGGTCTTATCACCGTATATAACTTTTATATCAACAATATTTTGCTGGCAGACCCCAGATGTGATAATTTTAAAATAATAATTGGCGGGAGAAATATCCTTTAACTTTTGTACATTAAACAGTGTACTTTTACTACTAATATACATATTATATATTTATTTATATAAATCCGTGATATTTCATTCGGTGATAATGGAATTTTATACCATAATAATAAAATACATGTTACATTGAAATTAATGTATTATATAATTTTAATTTAATAAGTTTATAAACATTAACATTTTAAAATAAGAGTAGATAGGTACATAAAAAACCTTGTCCAATTATAAAAGTATTGTGTGTGCAGTTAATAGCTGCAAAAGGCGATGTCCATGTTTAGGATATAGTTTTTTTAGATTTCCAAAAGATTCTAAACAGTAAGTTATCACATATAAAAAGTTTAAATTTTAAATATATACCTACCATTACCTTCAAAATGAAATATATAAATAATTATAATAATTGCTTAGGTGTAAACTGTGGATTAATGTTTGTAATGAGCAAAAATTATATGAAATCCAAAGACCATTGTATAATTCTTATTATAGAATCTGTAGTAATCATTTTTTTAATGATATGTTAAAAACAAATATATCCGGAAAACGGTATC
>JAIPRL010002381.1:0-61117 GCA_025469235.1 Pemphigus obesinymphae | reverse complement strand
CTCACCACTGCCTTATAAAATTTACCTTTTAACCTAATAGGGATTCTTTTATCACACAGAATACCTGACGCTTCTCTCCACTTCGTCCATCCACACTTAATCCTGTGTTTCATATCCTCTTCGAAACATTTATCATCTCTAATTAATTTCGAAATTCCAATTCATCAAACCGATCCTTTGTAATTTTTCAAATTCCACACTTTCCAACCTATTTCCTTAATAATCTCCAATTATATGTATTATATTTAATGCACCTTACAAACCATGATCTCTTTTTCATTTTGTGATAAGTTCAGCTGTGTTTAAGTTTTTTTTTACAATATATTGTAGTTTGTCAGTCATAAATGTACCTAAATATTAATTAAATATATTTAATAAATGAACAGTTATTATAATCTAAGGATATCCCATTATTCAATCATAAAATAAAATACAAAATAATAAACTGATATTATAGATTATAGATAAGAACCTGCTAACCTGATAATCTATTTTTTTAATTTTCTTAAATTTTTCATCATAAACAAATTATTTACCATTGTTCTTAAATAGAGAAATTATTATATACAATAGAAGCAAATTTACATATCATCTAATTATCATTTAAAATATTGGAAATGACTACCGATTTTAAAAATAGTGTTTTTTTGGATATTCTACTATTGGGTAAGTTCACAAAATTCGGAATTTTTCTTACATTTATAATTTTCTAAATTAATTCTTTACAAATTTTAAATGCTCTCATAAAGATAATTTAAGTATTAAAAATCCGTTAAGTAATGGGTGGAAATTTGCTGTTTGGAAAGATACTTGTATTGATGGATAATATATTGAATTTGAATGCATGCATGCATGCATCATTGCAATGATAAATATTTTTTTTTAACAAAAACGATTCTGAGTGGTGCTCGATTTGGTATATCTACTTAAATATGACATGTAAAAACTTTAAAATATTATAATACCACCATACTATAAAACATTATTTCAGTATATACCTTTTTTTCCGAAGAAACATTCTATTTTAGTCAGGTACACACTTTGTTAAATTACTCTGAAATTGCATTCTAATAGCCAAGAATTATAACCAAATATAAATCGCATGATAATATTTACTAATTTCAATCGCTTGAATCTAAAATCTCAGTATACACCGTATACTATATACCGTATTTAATATCAGATTCTAAGCACAGTGAGGAATGTATTCGTTTTATAATTTATTTTTTTTCAAGTATATTTTTTTATGTATGTATGTATGTATGTATGTATGTATGTAGGTATGTATGTAGGTATACACTTTTTTTTAGGTAGAAGGAGTATAGTACCTATAAGAGTTATTGGATATAAAGGTCTCTAATGGAAAATTGGTTCTAGTTGGTACTTTATAGAGGTCTTTTTTTGATTTTTTTTTTCAGTAATTTTCTAAATCTTAGGTAAAGGGAATAACTGTCAAAAATGAACGATAATTATTTTCAATTGGAAAATTAAAATGCCAGTGACTTTAAATCGACACTAAATATTCACTATAGCATTATATTTACATTATACAAGTTTTACACTCGTTAATACTTTTTAGTATTTTTTTTATAGAATTTCGAACTTTGATTTTTTTGTTGTAAAATATATGCACATTTTTGGGTAGAAGTCATGTAGAATTTTTAGTATAAAAATAATTTTAATGGGAAATATATTATAGTTGGTATTTTAAAAACGTTAATTTTAACTTTTCTTTGTACTTTTTAAGCGTAAAGTGTAGAACTAAGTTTCGAAAATAATGGAAAATTTTAACAATCCAAAAATTAGTTCAGAATTGTTTTATTGAAAGGAATTATTTATTATAACTTTCAAGTATACATCTACCACTAGTATTGTTTCGAATATAAGCGATGTGTTTCCACCCCCTAGACTGACCGTCTTAAAAACAAATATAATATTTAAATTTAAACAGTTAATTTTTTTTAAATATACCAGTAATCTGCATATATATATATATATATATATTATATATATATATATATATATCTACTGTTTTATTAATCATTTTCATTAATTCACAATGAAATCTAATACAAAAAATTATTAGGCAAACCACTTGGTTGCGTTCCATCTGGTGTACATCATTTTTTATTATCAGCGCAATCTGTTGTCCAAGTCAAGTTGGATGTAAATCACCGATGTCACGTACACGATATCGAATTACGAGCCGAGGATACTCTGTATATATACCCATCCATGAGCTTTATAAATCTGGCTAGGAATCCTATATTCTCCATTTGCCATTCCCTTACACCACCTCTCATACCATAAGCCGTTCATATTATGTCGGACAAAAATAATGCTCAGTCTCGTTTTACGGTTAGTCATTCTTGGTAGTTTTGAAAAAAAGGTTAGACAAGGGGATAGTTCTCCAGGGTATTTCACGAGAAAATAATATAGAGAAATCTCTCTTGCAACGTGGTCAGGACTTTTGTAACCCACTCATATTATACAATATATGTGAGAGTGTGTGAGTATATTTATGTGTATATAAATATATTGTACATATTATGCATGCACATAAATAAATTTATATGAATGTGTATTATTATAGGATGCTGATGAAGTTTTCCGGTCCGGTTAAGCTGGTAGGCTCGCATATCGCATTTTCTATACAAAAAAGGGACGACCCTAGGGATAAAATTTAATTTGTACAATGCGCCTAAAGGATTATAACATTGCTGGAACTCAACCGACCGTCAAATGAAACCGATTCTCGAATGAGTGTTCACGCAAAAATAGGACAAAGGTTTATTTTATAGTTTAATTCAATATATTTGTTACGCATAATATAACGTGTACGAATGTAGATAAGATAGAATTATTCAAGAAGATGTATGCAAAAAATATTTTTCGTTTGCAGGTAATACATTAATAATAAATTCTGAATTATATGTGTAGGTATTTTACTTTTGGATAGTACGTTATAATTTAATATAACTTTTGGATCATATTTAGTATTTATTTTTGAACAAATTAACTATTAAAATATTAATATTGATCTAATTAATAATATAACCAATAAAATAGTTTTATATTAATTATGAATTGTAAAATATAAAGAGTATTTTATAAATACAAAACTGAATAACTACAGTACTTATATTATATAATTCACTAAAAGTACCTATTTAAAGTATATAACTGTATATCATTTAGTCTTTAATTTAAAAGTAAAAAAAAAACATTATTAAAAAAAACATTTATTTTGTTTAGAATTTTTGTATTTAAAGTTGTTTTTAAAACAAAAAAAAAACGTTTAGTTTTCGTCGTGTTGTTTTGTATCCCGAAGAAGAGAAAAAAAATGCATCCCAACTTCAAACGGTTTCGTCGTTTTGTCGACGTGACAAATGGCGTTTGTTTGCCCCTAGGAAAAAACAACCCCCCAAACGATTACTAACGGCCAAAAGTTGCACTACCACATTGGGTCGAATTTGTCGGTGGGATTTATAAAGAATGGTATATAAACTGTTGTTAAAACATGACCCGAGGGGGATTCTTGCGTTCTTTGCCTTGAGAGTTGGCCACAATAAACACGTCGAGAACACCCAAGTTTCGAATGCTAATTACAAAAACTATACGAATTACTTAAGTAAAGTTTTAAAATTTTATATTCTAGGTCTATTTATAACAAAGTATGAATTATGATTTAAATTACTCATTATTCATTATAAGTTAATGTATTTTATTGATTTATAATTATAATTTTCGTTTATTTATTAAATTCTAGATTTTAAATTTTATAGATTTTGATATATAATACAAAAATATTGTTGAAAAAGTATTAATTAATTTAAAAATTACATCAGATAATTATGTAGGAACTCTTATGTATATACTCGTATACATTATTAACTATATATATGTTTGAAATTCTTCTTCGATTATACATCGACAAAAATAAATAATTTCAATTACATAGCATCTGTAAATCATATAATATTTACCATTATACGTATATATATATATATATAATAATAATATGATATATTTATCACAAATAATTATATCATTATAATTCATAATTCAAATTTTTACCGAGATTTATTTTCTTTGTAATTACAATTATTTTATTTATAATAAAAATGGATCTTGAATAAAAATTATAATTAATAATAAATGTAATAAAATTGAAAATAAAATAGGGTTTGACAGTAATAAAAATGTTTTTGTTTAGTTAAAATAGTTTAACGGTAACTAATAAATATATTCGAAAGATGAAAAATATAATATTTACTGAATAGTTGCCATTAAAATTTTAGTTGAAATTACTGGAAGTATCTTTTCTTTTAACACTTCTAGGGTTTAAGTTTTAGTTTAAACCACATTATATATTCATAAAAACGTTTGTAATAACATCAAACAGCTTCAACTTATCTCATACTTAAGAATACTTAACTTGTATTTAAAACATAACCAATTGAAATAAATAAATTGCTGGTCTAGTTATTTTGCACATTTTTTTTTAAATGTAAGCCATATTATTGCACAGTTTTAAAAGTACATACTTTTCATGGGAATGCATTTTTTGGCCAAAAAGTAGTAAGAAGCATGTAAAATGCGGGTAAAAGTATATTTATGGGCTAATTCCCCCATTACCCATCACTTTGTCTAATACGCATAGTTCACTTAAACTGTATAAAAAAGTTTAAATACAACTTCCAAACCTTGATCATAATAATATACCCATAAAAAAAGTCTTAATGCTTATAGTATATACTGTCTACTATAGTAATTATTATAATAATTGTAATACCAATATAAGAAATTTTGAATATTCATTTTAAAGTAATTGATTATAATCTATATCAATCGAAATCAATATTAGTAACTTAATAACTTTTATACCCTAATATAAACAAAGTCAAACAAAAATATGTGTCAAACATTATTCACTGCGGGTTCGTGGCACTTTACATTGCGTGACATTTAAATTATTATTTTTTGGTTAGTGGAGGGTTGCTTGCTATTGTAATTGAGTAGCATTCATTTATCTAAACTTTTAATTCGCCCACATTCATATATATATTATATATATGTATATATTATTTCTTCAGTATTAAGCCAACTGCATACATTTGTTTTATATTATATGTCGTAACTATTATACAATGTCAGAATGAAGATGAATTTATGTCTTGTGCTTCGTTAAATTACATAGTATCAATGATTCGTAAATAATTGTAAGTAATAATTTGTTGATTATATTTTATAATTTTTTTTTTTTTTTATAGCAGTTATACTTTTTTTTTAAACAATATTCTTAAAAAAAAAACATTTATGTAGATATAGCAATTGAAATTTCTTAAAAATTACTATTTGTCAACACCAATTAAAATTTTTTTCTGATTATGGTTATATACACTTAAGTATTATTAATGAAAATGAATTTTTAAAATAATAATTATTTATATTATGATATTAGGTATGTAATATCAAAATAAATATAAAGTAGGTATCTATATTATTTTTAATTATATTGTAAAACCTACAGTGTTTTGGTAAGTTATGTAGATTATTATTTTCCCATACATAAGTAGTATAGGTAGGTATTTATGGTATATTGTTAAGATATACCTATTGGTGTTTATACTCAATATTTCTATAAAGAATGAAGGTGATATAAATATTATAATACAAATTTGAATGTGGTTTTTTGAATTATAATTAATTAGTATTAAGGCTAGCGAAATAAATACAAGTCATTAGAAAAAAATGATGAAATAATGATTTTAGTGCTGAAATAGCTGAGTTTATATTAATAAATTAATTTACAATTTTATTTAATTAAAAACTTTGTACCAAAGTAGAACAAAGTTTAGAGTATAATGAACATTAATGATAATATAATAGTTCCGAAGGAAATAAATTCAAAATTGGTTTGTGGCCAATGGTTTAGATGGGTATGTGCTATGCTAAGGATAATAAAAAAAAAATGCAAGATTATTATTATTATATATATATTATATAATCTTGAAACTTTATCGTAAAATATAATTTTTATTTGCAAACTTCTTTGAAAACATAAATATTTTTTCAAATTAATATTTATATATTATTTTGAGAAATCTAGCGATGTGACAATTTATATTAGGTTATTGTAAATGTTTATGTACCAGGTATCTAATTTAAAAATTATATTTTAAATGTAAATAATAAATAGGTATCTGTATATACGAGTATTATAATTTTTTTAATACTTCATATTTTATTTATTCCTGTTCGAGAATTTTTTTTTTTTTTATTGGAGCAGTGAAGACGAAATATAAGAAGTATGGATTAATGCAGTATGTACAAAATATGACTTTTAAAAAATTTATAATTTATAATGTCTGTAGTTAGTTAAGGCAAACAGTGAAAAAGTTGGTCGAGCTATTTGATTTCTAGTTTTGATGTGATTGTATTGTTTTATGTTGAGTGTACATGTAATGTATGTATGTAAACAATTTATTATTATAGGTAGGTAATTAGTGTTATTTCAAACTTGACCTTTTTAAAGTTCCAACTATTCCCTGAGGTGAAAATTTGTTTGACTTTATTTTATAATATCTTAACACTATAGTATCTTAATAAATCATATTCTAAGTATTATACAAACTTCACAATTTCATTTGTTCGCTGATTTTTATAAATACCAAAAACTTATCCAGATAAACATATTGATGATTCTTATTTTTTACAAATGTTAATCTCCACTCTCACTTACATTTCAAAAATTAAAACAATGCAAATATATTTTGCAATCTTGATATATATAGGTTTTTAGAATTCGTAAATCAAATTAGTCAGAGCCGAAATAAAATGTTATGTTGGTAGTTAAATCTATGTTTAAAATCTGCACCAATATTTTAAAATAAGTAAATTATTTTTTAGAATTATTTCAAAATATAGTTTTTATTCTAATCATATGTACATCATTTTCAACTAAGATTTTTATTTATGTATTTGTATACAGAAAAGAAAAAAATGTAGAAATCACGTTATAACTAAAATATAATTGTTTATTTGGTTTGTTTGAATAGTATTGTTTAATTTCAATAAAATAATAGTTTAAATGATAAAAAAATAGTTTATTTCAGTAGGTATAGAAATGAATAGTTTTTTTTTTTGTATTGGTTGACTGTAAAAAAATCTATTTTATGACATACAATTCAAGGTACTTTTTTGGGAGGGAGGAATATCGAGGAACTTAATTTTGATGTTCGTGTGCGGGAGCAACTAAATATATAATTTTAGACTTCTGCGTGTGGTATAGGTATGACGTGCAATGTTTGACAGATATAATATAATGTATACCTAATCTTTATTTTATTATTTAAGGTTTAGATAGTGTACTTGTCTTATAATTTATAAGTATACTATGATATTTAAATAGTCAATAGTATTAACTATTAAATAGTATACTTTGCAGTGATAAATTTACTTAGAACGATTATATTTATAGTAAATGTATCTAATGAGTATTAACTAGTTTAAAGTTAAAATTCAATACAAAAAAAGTTAAGTTGATTTTAATTAGGTTACTTAAATTGTTACTATTTTTTAAAATTAAAACATTGTTTTTTTAAAAACCTTATCGAGTTTACTTCAAGTTCACTTTATACAAAAGTATCTAAATTAAATCAAATATTTTCCTAAGAAATATGCAAGTTTTCTTAATAATGTAATCAGTTCCTTGTTTTTAGTATAGGCAAACTTATTATTTATCATTTATAGCAATAATTGAGGTCAATACTAATAAACTTTACATAGTTGTTTAATGATATTCATAAGTGCGAAGTCTTGAAAAGCCGTGCTGACTCTCTTTTTCAGATATATAATATAACAATTTCATATTTTTTTTATACCGTATATTTTTGAATAACAGGTATTTTAATGTTTGTATAAAAACTATCAAAAATTAAAAACTGTAACTTTTTAAGACATTTATTAAAGGTTCAACATATTATATTGTTTTATTTTTTATCTAAAAATGAAATATAGAAATAAAATAAAATTATAATCATCATAGAAAGTACATAAAAATTACATAAAGGCTTTACTTTGTATCTAACCAGTATAGATAATAAAATATTACTGTCTATTTGATATTAATACTAATGTGAGTACAAAAATATAGGAAGCTTTTACAAAAGAAAAATGTGATTGCTTAAAAGAAAATTTTAACTTTTAAATAATTTAGATAACTTTTAATTTAACTTAACAAATTAAAAAAATAGTTGACTTTCCCAGTCTTAAGTAAACCATTATATAGTATTGAAAATAAACACTCATAACTTAACGATATGAATTTTTAAACTTCACAGTGCACGTTATAGTTGACATTAAAAAATGTTAGTCAGATTTTTTCCAACAAAAAAAAAGCTTTTAAGATTAAAATATGTAAATTAATACCATAAACCATATTATTTAGTTATTTTAATCATATTTCGTATGTAAGAATATTTCAATAGTATTTTTTTACATTGTTAATTCCAAAATCTAATCGTGAATTTTCTTTTTAATGTTAAGTCTTGAAGAGGAATGCTAACTTTATGACTACCCTATTGATATACAAATTTATATCATTAATTTCCGAAATGTGTGTTATAATGTTGTATGTATTTAACTATACTCAATTTCATTTAAAAAATTAAACCGGTTAGTTTTTACTAGGTACATTAGGTATCCATCTTTAATTTTGAATTTTTTTTTATACGAGATCTTATTTATATACCTTACACCTTATTACTTATATCGATATGGTATTTGAATAAAAATTAATTTGTTATAAGTTTGGTATTAGCTATAATATAAATAAGGCTATACGTAAATTAGGTTGTATTAATCAAACGTGTGGTTATTTTCAACATTATATAAAAGTGCTATAGCTTTAAAAACTATTTATTGCATTCAGTTATTCATTCTAATTAAGATTATTGTCCATTTAATTGGATTAACAATATAGTGAAACAAAATTAAATGATTTAATTAGTCGAAAATAATTGTTTGCTTTGCAGTTTGCACTTTATTTCATTTAAATTGAATATACTAACATATAGGCTCTTCCATTGTTCTTATGAGAGTGTAGTGAATTACTTTAATCTTTTATCATTAAAATGGCGCTTGGATATACTCTTGAACCTCTTACATAATTTATTATTAGGTGTCATGAAATTAATTGTTTAGAACTTCGATCATTAATTCATTTTAAAATTAATTCTCTAAATAGTAGAAATCAAGAACAATTTAATTCTACTTTTCTGACTAAAATTAAAAAAATATTAAAATATAAAATATTTAATTGTCTTCCAAATATTTTAATTATTGTATTTAATACATAAATATAATATAATATGTTTAACTCCATTTAGAATTTATGAAATATATATATAATTTAGAATAAATGTATTATTTTTGTTTCAGGATCAAGTGTCTTAATATAGGTATAACAAAGGTAAGAATTTTTTTATTTCTAGTCTCGTATAATATACCTAATTCGGTATGTATATGCTTACTAAGACTTAGTTTTGATGGCAAGTTGAATTTGGTTATATATTAAAATATTAAATTGATTTAATCTTGAATTTAATTTTAATATTGTATACACAAAATATCACATATTTATAATAGAAAATCGTAGATCGAGTATAATCATATATTAGGTAGATATCTTTATTTATTATCTAATATTTTATTTAACATATAAAAATATCAGTGGCAAACACAGAAAAACGTTTCGATGTATGTTTATTATAAAATATCAAATTTCATATCTGTATAAATGAATTATATTACCAATATATAAAATTATATATTTTAAATAAATATTGTATAAGTAATTTTATAATAATAATAATAATAATAGACATTTATAAATTAAAAAATTTACCTATAATCTACGTAGGTATGTATGTTTGAATATTATATTTAGATATACAAATGTATGTAATTAGCTGGTAGTTATTATAAATTATTATTATATAATATAATTTGTAATAAGTAGTATATAATATACAATAATAATGGTAATAGATATTTATGAAAATTGAAATTCTTAAGTTAGGTTACAATTTTTTTTATTGATATTTTTGAGGAGGGGTAACTTCCAAATACATCTTGCGTTCCTGTTTAATAGTATTATGCAAGACTTTAATATTATATATATAAACAGTTTAGGAATTAATTACATTTAATGAGTTTAGCTTACACATTCAGTAATTCTAGAGTCATTATTACTATTAAAGCGATAGATTATCCACAGTATATTTGTTATGTAGTATATGCATTTGTGTCTAAAAAGTGTGAACTAAAAAGTGGGGGTGGCTGGAATTCTATTTCTTTATTATACAATTTATACTCCAATTAGGATTCTTTTCCCATTTTTAAACTTAGTTTAAGTACTTTTTAAATTTAATTGGTGTACCTTTTAATTTTTTTAAAAGTATATACAACTCTAACTCAAATGAGTATAATATAATATGTTATGGTAACTTACAATGTTTCTTGAAGATTAGAGTACATTTATCTTACAACAAAATTGTTTACATCGTATGGACCGAAATAACATTTGATTGTATTTAAACAATATTGGATACGACTTCAGATATTGAACACTATTGATTGAAATGTTTACCTACTTACAAAATCTGACGTGATACGAAACGTACGCTATGACATTTGAATAATCGTTATAAATTTTTTTTTTTTGTGAGAATCTGGGAGGGCTATACGGACAAAAGGCCCCCCCCCACATCCCATAGTTGCGCCAATGATGTATAGTGTCGTAATATATAAATAAGAATGGAGACGGGACGTGATTGGTATATTTTTTCGGGAGCGACGGAGAATTTTTCATACGTGTCGGATGATTTAAAGTTATGTACACAACCCAATCTTGCGATAGGCACGGTTAAGGAAACGGTTCCCGACACCGGCAGACGTGTGTGTATATATAATAAGGGTCATTTTTGTGAAACGTCCAATAATAATCAGACGACGGTATAATATTTCTCCTCTCCGGAAACACGACTGGCCGCCTGCATAATATCATGTCGTTGCGCTCTTCTATACATAATATATATATATATTTATACATATATATCTACCTTTCGAATACAAATCACACGAAATCACCGATGACTGGTGGAGAGAAGGGAGGAGGAGAGAATCTCTCTAATGTATATACTTGGGCTACACAACGTAGACGTTTTTTTTTTCCTTACCGTAAATGAAATAATATTATACATATTATAATATATTGTGCCTAAACGGCGTTATGCACATAATATAATAAATTATTATGTATGTATCTTTTCCGATATTATGTACACACGAGTTAGGCCGCAGAACCCCGGAAAAATTGTTATCATTTTATGGTATTACGTATACGGGGGACAAAAAAAAAAAAAAAAAAAAAAAAAAAAAACGCGCCTGGGATGGTGTCCAGACTGTCGCCGTCGGCGGCGCGGAGCGTAGACGGCTGTATTATTGATCGTCCGCGCCGGTTTTCAGCCTGTTGCAGTGAGGCGGCGGAGTAGGCTCCCGCCAAATTCAGTTTTATTGTCTGCATGTCTGGTAATGCTTAGGTGTATACATATATATAGACGTATAACAATAATATGATGATGATGATGACGATAGGGGAATAAATTGAAAGGGTTGTGCTCGATTCTGACGGGCATGATCTTATATTGCCGCCATTGCTATATTGTCGTCACCGTCGTCGTTTCCGCTATTGGATTAATATCGCGTCGACGGGAGGCAGATTTCCGTTTTTTTTTTTTATTTGCAAAATTATATATTTCCGGACCGAATACGAATTAAACATAATTAAAATAAATAAAACAGTGCAGGTATATAAGAATAATTATTTATAGTTACAAACAAAATACAAATACCGTTTGATTTGTTCTTTACACCGGCCGAGAGTTCAATACCTAGTTCCCATTCAAAATATCCATCACACAAATTATCTAATACGATAAATTATTTATTATTAAAAATATTTTTTTCAGTTACCATATAAAAACAAGTTCGAAGAGTCCATTCTGCAAGCTTGCCATCTAATTTCCCGGGTTCTAAACGTAAAAATATTATAAAACGAATAATACCATCTCCCTAGTATTAGGTGACCATATTTAGAAAATTTAGTAACGAGACTTTCCCCCACGGTCTATGTCTATTCGTCACCATTATAATTTCACTATATTGAACAAAACTTTATGAATTAAGGTAATAAGCAAAAAAATCTTTGAACAGCGGTAAATCAGCAAAAAGGTTTATAAAATGTACCAACTTTATTTTGATTTTTGCTTTCCAATTTCCCACTATTTTGTATTATCAAATGGGCATTTGAATAAAATAAATGAAACCTAAATCAAAAAACGGGACGATAAGTGTCCCGCTGGAAGACTGTGGGGACAACGGAACGTAATACTGAAAAAAAAACAGGAAAATACCATCATCTTAATTAGTTACACGCCTAGACTTCTTATTCAATTTCGGTTTGTTATAAAACACCCAAAACTAAATTATAAGCTGAGTAAAAGTCACCTAATTCATATTCATTCTTATTATAAGATTATTCAATTATTATCCATTAAATATTATTCTTTAAATGAGTTTGTATCATAAAATGTTATTAAATAATATCCTTTTTAGGTAACTTCTTCTTTTTCTTTTAAGGTAATCGATTTTATATATCAAATAGAAATCTAAAACCGTTTATTAAAACCGTATTAAAAGTAATAATATGATGTTTAGCAAAATATTAATTTTAATTAATTAGTTCAAAAGGTAAACTTTGAAGGGAAAGTTGTATTAAGATAAAATCGGATATTCTTGAATGTTTTGAATTTTGCCTATAATAGACCATCTATATATATATAATCCTAAAATCCTGAGTCGATTAAAATATTAAAAAGCCCGTGAAACTGCTTTAATTTATTATATAATTATTTTACAAACACTTTTAATTTAAACATTTTATTTTGGATACACAATTTATTATTCTCAATACGAGGAAACAATAATATCTTTGAATACAATTAATACTTACATATCAATAATTTAAATACAAATTTAAAAATACTATTTTATATCGTTAAAATTAATAGTTTCATCCGTGGGATACTTTCAACTAGTACCAATAGATTTATAATATGAAAATAATACTAAAAATCTAATCGTGACGTACCTATGTTGTTATAATGAAAACAAAATAAATATTTATTGCTAGTGGCCGTTAATAAATCACGAGCACCAGGCTTAGTATGAAAAAATTATTCTAAATCACAAAAATTATCTATGTGAAAAGTGTCATATTTATATGTGAAAAAGGAATATCTAAAGTATAAGTACATTATTGAATCATGTGTTAAACAGAATTTAGTGATATGTTTTATCTCACTTAAGTTCAGTAATTTATTTATTTTATTTAAACAAATAGAACTTATGTCCATTATATGATACTATTATTCTTATTTTGACTAATGACTGCACAGTAGACACAGTTGAGTACTGAAAATTTTAATTATAACTAATAATATTAATACATACAAGCAGTAAGTTAAACGATACAGTTAAGTAGGTACATTATATTTATATGTTTATATTATAAAGTTAATTAAATCTAGTCAATATATTTTAATTTAAGAATCGGTAAGTTCATAAATATTAACTTATGTAATATAAAATATTGTAATTTTCATTGTATTTATAAAGGAAATTTATATGATCTTGATTATGAATCATAATTGAATTATTGTATGGTACGTGTCTTAGCATAATGTTTATAATAACTTTAGAAAGCTGTCAGTTTCAGTGACGAATTAAATTCTTTAGAAAACTGAAAGTTAGGATGATTTTACCGTATATGTAAGGCGCATTCTTTATACTCATTCGGGAGCTGAAAGTTTTTTCATTCTTTCCCTAGTAGAACCTCGTGTTTTTAGTAGCAGAAAACTCTTGTAAACTCATCAGTTGGTCCCTCGGGCAAAACGTGATGTGAATACCAGTGACGTCTGGACGAATTAACCCTACCCCACAATCGTGTGCTAGATTCTACTAAACATTAGACTTCATATGTAAGTCCATCAAATTTCATTATGTCCGAACGATTCAGTTTTGCAATTTCAAAGATTTACGTTCTATAAAAGGTTCATCTTTTTGTGTTTATATTAAATCTTACTATAAGTAAACACAAGCAATAAACTTTTTTTCTAAGTCTATTTATGTGATATATATTTAAAATAAAGCTTATTGAAGTATACTATTTAGATTTATTAGTTTAAGATGAAAAATAAACAAAAATTGTTGAAATTATTTTTTAAAACTAAAAAGTTATTTTGACTTTAAAGTATTTTATTATAATTTTTTTCTGGATAAAAATCCATAAATATTTCTTCGAAAAATAAAAAGTTAACAAAATGGTTAAGCTATATAATATGTTGTCATTTATGGTGAGACTGCAGCATGCTAAGCTATAGAGGGATCTGGTCGCCATTTTTTATTTTAAAGTAAGGGGATAAGGGTGATTTTCTTACGTGCTCTGAATTATAATTTTATGATCCAACGACATAAAAATTACATTTTGTAGTTATTTTATTTTAAAGTAAAAATATAAACCTACTTGTTTAAATATAAATACTTATAAGATAATCCATTTAGAATAGATAATTTTGATAAACCGTTTAAAGCATAAAACATTTTTTAATTTGAAATTCTAAATTTTTTTCCTCAAGTAATTTTCATCATTTGTTGGTGTTTTTGAGTTTTAATCTTAAATTGGTTTTAAAAAATATATAAATTCTACTTTTATAAATAATAAATTCGGTTAAAATAATATGTTAACATATAAAAAGAATTGGTTAGTTTGAAATTTCAAACTTACCAATTCGGTTATATTCTAGAATTCTATGTTTTTAGATATACTACAACATATCAAACCTTACAATATTTTTTGTCTTCATATATTAAAACTATATATAATATATAAAACCACATTTAATTATTCAAGAAATCTGATGATTAATCATTAAGAATACATTTTAATAAAATGATATATTTTTGGTACTCGTTAACTAATAAAAAACTATATCTAACATTTATTAATAGGTATACTTAACGTATAATGTAAAGGAAAAATAACGTTTCCATGAGTATTATTTTTTATAAATGTTTTATATATACTTGCAGTCTTGAGGTTTAAGAAAAAAGTAACATAAAAAGGTCATATAAAACAACCAAATAAAATTACTTTTTTTTGTTGAAACCGGTAGTAAAATATAAAAACATTTTTAAATAATATAATACTCTTAGCTTTACTTTCTCTTTGTATAAAGTTGTATTAAAGAAAATCTTATATAATGATTCTTCTTTTCCGTTTAAGAGGATGTCACACCCCAGTTTTAAAATATTTCTATAGGTTTATTTCTATAATGACAAATTTAAAGGTATTTTTAGAAAAATGAGGATCATACAAATGAAAAATGTTCAAATACATTTTAAAAGTAATGTTTTATAAGTGGTTATAACAATTATGTGATAATAATATTGATATAAAATCATGTTTACGCAAATCAAAAAAAAAAAATAAATTATTTTCAAGTTATATTAGAGTAATTAACTTATTATATAATTTGTGGATTATGATATTTTTGACACTATTTCCTTAGGATTTAATTTTCTTAAAATATTATAATCTCATTATTGATGGAACACACATAATTTTTAAATCACTACCCATATCTGTTTTGATAATTAACAAAAAAAAAGCTAATATTGTTTTCTTCTAAGTATATCATATACCTATATTGTTATAAACAAATTTTATTATAAGTGTTTAGAGTTTAAAATAATTTTTAATGCCTTTTTATTGAGTTTTTTTAATATACTTTCACCGTAGAAAATTATTAGTATGACATTTTCTTTATACTATCTTTGTATTATTAATATAATTAGTATTATTTGAATATACTTGTTTGCATTAAATAACAAGTGAAAACAATAAAGAAAACATATTATTACACTTTGTATAACTATCTTAATATAACAAAAGGTTGTTGCAAGAAATTATAGCTCCAACAACATTGAGTGTAAGAATACACGTGCATGAATAAGTAAACTGTAAATATGTAGGTATATGTTATTTAATACACAGCCTTCAGTATTTATAATACTATTTATGGATAAAAAATGTAAATATATACCTGATGACTGTATTAAGTCTCTATGTAAAAATCAGTGAGATTAATTTGAAATGAATAAAGGTATAGAATAGCATAAACATTTTTTTATTTTTAGTTTCTAATAAAGCGTAGGCGAGAAATATTTTTGCTTAACTTTTATGCGTTCATTATTTTGAGTATTATTATTGATATATAGATTTATAATACTTAAGTGAAGTGGTTTTAATTAATGAATTCAATTTAAATTATTTGATATATTTAAACAAATATTATCGAAAAATATCAAAAATAAAAAATCTGGAGTACATTTATATGCATCAGTTTTTAATATTCGTATTTTATAATTTTATAGTAAATATTGCCTATTATAAAATAATTTGAAAATTGTAATTCCAAATATTTTTTTATGAAATGTTGTACACTTTTAAGTTAAATATAGTTTGAAATTTTCAAAATATTGAGTACTCACAACACATAATACTCGATAAAAATAAGAATATGGTAGTCTATATTGTGCAATAGTTTTAGTACAAAAAAAAATAATCTAAATGCTTCATTGTACACAAAGTGTAAATATATTTTATAGTTAAAAAGTTGGATTTAGTTAGTACCTGAAAGAAGTTACTTTTTCAGTAGACTTTTTATGTATAAAAAAACTACCGAAAAATTACTTAAAACCCAGAAAATAAGTGTTCGTCAATGGTCAACATTAATTATTTTGATTATACATTATTTCCTGGTAATTATAAAATATTGCCATAAAGACTTACATTTTGTAACAATTATATGTAATTTTATAGTGAATTGATTAGTGATAAAATTTTCCAAGTTATTTTTATCAATTTTCTGGATTATAGTAATTATTATAGATTTTGATATTTTGATTATTATCATTATCATTATTATAAGGTTAATCGTATGTTACTATAACTAGATATGCATTTAATACATTTTAAAATTTTGTTTTTATATTGAATTCTTAAATGTATTGAATATATAATAGCCAGATTATACTCGTATATAAGATTTAAATTCCCTGAAAATACTATTTATGATCTAAATTTTCAAATGGAATTTTTAATTTTTAATAAATATAAATTGAAAATAAATTTGCTGACCTTCCAAGCATAAATCCATACTGATTTTTCCTAACAAATGTCTCACTTTATACTCTCTATTACCTATTATCTATTACTTCTTTTCTAATTTTTTTACAGTGGCTCATAAGTTTTATTACTTTATAATACCCACATTTTTTTGACTTTTAAATATTAGTACCCCACAACTCTTTCTCAACAACTAAGGAATTTTTCCTTCAATTAGTGTTAATAAAACATTAAATTTGTTAGCCATCGGCCATATTTTATCCTTAAGATTATCATTTACACTCAAGTACAAAATATTCTCTAATTTTTCTCTCTACGAACATCCGAGAGGGGACAAAACCCCTACATTTTGTTTTGGAATACTCATACTTTTTTAATATATTTGACGATGGCTATCAACTTGCCACAACCTCAATTATTTAACTCCTATAACAGGCATGAGGTAATCATGGAGGTATTCTATGGAAAAACCCTCCATATAGTTATTCAACCTTTAATTATCTTTATACGACCTAAGATTACCATTTAAAATATTTATGTTTACATCAAGTTTTTAAACAAATACTTTATACATGTAGTATGTTTTATTGTTGGGTATAAATTCAGAGAATTCTGAATTTTTTTTAATTTCCTTATACTCTTTGTCTTTAAAATTCATTAATCTTCTTTTTCTCCTTCGCCTTTTCTCTCAACTATTTGGGGTCGGCCACCCTGGTCCTATATTTTCACTTAAATCTATCTCTCGCATCTCCATCATTCACCCCCACCTTCCTTATACCACTTACCATTACACCAACCACTTCTTTTTCGGTCTTCCTCTTCCCCTCTTTCCATCAAAATATATTTCCTTAACTAATTTTACTGCCCCAGTCTCTTCCCTTCTTAATACGTGTACGAGCCATGTTAATCATTCTTCCTCATTTTGTCCATTATATCGAAGCTACTTCTATACTGTCTCTTATATACTCATTCCTTATTTTATCGTTTCTAGTAACTCCACTCGTCCACTTTAACAATCGCATCTCAGCTACACTCATTATCCGTTCTATCTTTTTGTATACTACCCAATATCCTGTTTCATACATCATTGCAGGTCTGACCATTGTTTTATAACATTTACTTTTTAACCTAATAGGGATTCTTTTGTTACACAAAACACCTGATGCTTCTCTCCACTTCATCCATTCACATTTATTGCTGTGTTTCATATACTTTTTGAAACCAATATCTTTCTGTTCAATGAACCCTAAATACTTGAACCTCTTAACCTCTCCCGCTACATCCCCATTAAACGCCCTACACAAAATTCATAAATATTATACAAATTAAATTTAGAATTTTGAGGTCGATTATTATATGTAGGAATGATTTTAATTTATTTACTAAATTGTAGCAATAAAAAGTAAATGATTGAACCATTATTGTATTCTGTATTATTATGTCAACATTTTCATTTTGATTTCCCACAATATTTGCTTAACCTAACCTAAGTGCTCTTAAATATTCAAATTAATTTCGTATTTCAATATTCTACAGATGTTTAATGTCGAAAAAATTCAGAATATCTCGAATTTTCTTATTCCCTTTTCTCCCTCAACGTCTCAATATTGACTATCTTTTTAAAATTAAATATAATTTTATTATAGTTCTATATCTTTACGCAGGTAATCCACTATTCCACCCTCCCTCCTAAAAAACCACCAAATTTTCCATCATTGCCTATATTAGTACATTAATTACATATTGAGTACTACTCCTAGAACAGTACTATTGAAATCAACTTTAAGTTCGGGTTCAACACGGTTTTGAGTTTCGACACGAGTGTGTTGTCCGAAGAGTGGATTACACTATCGATGACCGGATTTTTAATTATACAAATATATATAAATATAAAGGATTAATATTACTATTGAATTATAGATATTACGTGATAAATATATATATGATGGATATTGCATTATGTTCTTAAATTGTTTATGCAAGTAACAAATGAGACACCAGGGTGAAATGATATATTTCATGGTGAATTCTGTCTCGACCGAGGCCAGTCCTCGGTCTACATTCGATTCTATAGCGGGCACTCGTGTAAACGTCGCACGCGCGCCGCTACATATCATTATACGGGACAAACAGTGGGCGATACCGAATTACGTGGGCCAAAAGGTTGTGGAAGGGTGCGGTGCTCAGACGGTGGCTGTTGTTCGCGCCGAGCGAACAAGTCGGAACGTGTGTACGTACAGTGAATGTGTATATAGCAGCTCCGACTTCCGGAACGTCTTTGCATGTTACGGGAGGTTAGGTTAGACGGCGCGAATGGCAGTGGCCCCGGCGGAGACACGGCGCGTTCGTTAGTTTGTAATGAGTTTTACCAGCCGACAAAATTAAACCTTGAGCCCATCATACACCCCCCTTTTCACCTCCACAACGGGCGCTCCGCCGTCCCATTACACGTGCATCCCTCGCACATTGCCTTGTCCGTCGCCGATTCCCCGCATATTACGTCCTCGGGCAATTTAGTCGCTGCTAAACGTAATGCGGTTTTCAAATTGATTTATTTTCCTAAAGACCCGGTGCATATCTATATACATATATATATATATATATATACAAAAGCGTCTGTTAATAATGTATGTGTACACGTGTGTATGTAATATAGTATCTTGATGAACTTTGGGCACGGGGGATATCCTCCAACTTCGATATACGTTTACTATAAGGCAGTAATTCTCGACCTTTTTTTTTTCCTGTGTTGACCCCCAAATTATAAATATTACATTTTTTAACGATCTCTTAATATATACATTATATACACTCGTACATATTATATTACCATTAAAAATTAATACTAGATATATGCAAATAAGAAACGTGAACTGCACATATTAAAGATCTGAAATAATTTCGTCAATTGATAGTTCAATAGAATTCGTTAGAGGAATTCTCATAGTTGTTAAAATTGCCAATCGGTTTCTGATTTTATTTTTTTAATGCAGTCATTGAGGAAAACCACATTTCACAGAAGCAAGTAGTTGAAATAGGATGAGAAAGTATTTTTAATGCTTCTTTGCCAAGTTAGGATAATATTAGTATTAATTATTTATCCAAAATTAACACACATTTTTGATTAAAATAAATTGTTATCCTTGTTTTGAACTCAATTCAATACATTTTTCTTCGTTTGTCAATGATAATATTATTTTAATTTCAGTGCTCGAATGTATTTTTATTACCCAAGTATTATTTTTACGAATCTTTTTTGTAGTACCTATCGAAATATTTGCAACATTATTTTTTTATAATACTTAAAATATTGTACTTAGTACATCAATTAAATTTTTTTCAATATATTTTCTTAAAGTATAGTTTTTAACTCGATTTTCCCACAGTTCAAATTTTTTTACAAATTACTCAACTTTGTTGGTCAATGTAGAAAGACAAGTTTGGTGTGTGCCCTTTGAATACTTAAATTTAAATCATTTAGAATTGAAAATATATTGAAAAGATTAACAAGTTTATTTAAAAAATATTTTTACTTCTATTTTGAGGACATACAACCGAGTTAAAACATCCATCGTGATAACCAACGAACATGAGTGCAGAATAACTTTTTTTTAAAACCCTTACCCATTTCTACACATATCACTTTAAAATTACGAGTATTTATATTACTATCTCGAATACTATCCCGAATTTTATGGATATATCAAATCGATTTTCATTCATATCTTTAGCAATCAAATGCTAATGAGTTATGATGAATAAAACAGTGAGTTAATATAATGTTTTGATGAGCACTTTGTTATTAAGATTGCAATTTTTTTGTATTGATTTAAATCATGGCGACCCACAGATTGAGAATTAATGCTTTAAGGGAAGTCGTGGGGATGTTCCTTTCAAAAAAAGCTAGGCAATAATTAGCTTAAAAGTTGAGTTACGTCTTTGTAAGTAATTTCTTAAAAAATGACTTTCAACTTACGACTTATATTCGGGATTTGCGGGAACGTTAAATCTGAATTCATCATTTTCCGCCATATCTGCATGTCCAATGTAGTAAAATCGAGTTTGTGATTCCAGTTTTGTGAATCATGGAATTTTTATATATGATTATCTATTATAATAATTAATGAGATGAATATTATTTATGCTTTGTTGGTAAACTAAAGTCTAAATTACTTAATTTTAAGTATGTTTCTTTTATTTAACAAACGTATCACTTAAATTAACACGAAATTTAAAAAGAAATTTTCCCAGTCTACATTACATTATATATCATTTTACTTTCTAAATTTCATAATAAAATCTATTAAATATAATCATAAAAATGTATAATTTATTATAAAATAAATGTACAGTTTATATCTTAAATACAGTATTTTAGTTTTGAAATAATGAATATCTGTTAAAATGGTTACAAACTTAAAGCATTTATTTATTCAATATTACTACCAGTTAAAGTATTAGTAGGTAATAGTAAATAAGTTAATATTAGTATTACAATTAAAAATATTTTTCTTAAATTGTAATTTATGTTTTGTATTGTTTTGTGTTTTTTGCTAAATAGGTTTTTAGTCACTTCGAAAACCTTCTAAAATACTCCTTTATGCATGGGTATACGTGCTATGAACATAACATAATCGTATTGGTCCCGCGATGAATCGAAATATTTTTATTGAATTATAATATATGCAGTTATATATAATATTATGTTTTTTCGTACATTTTGACAATATAATTCACTATTATTTTTGTTTCTCGTAAACCGAATTTTATACTTTTACAGTAATAATATTTATCGTACGTTTCTTCACTTATTATTTGCCCACAAACATACATATACCTGCATAATCATATTGGCTTTAGAATAACATTGGGTGTTCATGTGTATAGTATTTGTTTTGTATTGTAACCGTATATAAAATCTAGTATTTTTTTATTGCATCATTTCAAGTTTTATTAGATGGGCTAGGTCCGTATTTAAAAATTACAGGATCTGGGTCACAATTTAGGGCTCAAAAAATGCTGATGACCTTTTTTAAATTATTTCTTTATTTTTTTGTTCATGAAATTTTCATAGAGCCTAAGTTTATACTTATTTAAATTATTAATAATTAAGTAATTTGTATTGTTAATAATTCTTAAATGATCAAAATATAAATAAATCATACACTCTTTTTAAAACCATCCCTTTTGAAAAGTGCCATCCAGAGAAATGGCCCAATTGAGAAGTTTTCTAAATACGGCTCCGTAACGGGTAAATAATTTTAAATAATCCTTAATAAAATTAAAAACAGGAACTTATGCTTCTTATCTTTATCATTTTTGTTATTTAATACAGATTCTACTTGTATTTTTTTAATCTATAAATTATATTTACAAAATAAATATATAATATATATAATTAACACTTAATTCATGCATTAATTTAATTCTCAGGAAATATTACGTAATACATTTAAATTAATACAAATATACCAACTACATTAAATCTGATTAAATATTTTACAAATAGACTGAACATATTTTTGAAAAGACAGTGAGATACCATAATTTTAAATATCTATTAAGACTAAAATAATTAATAAATATTGTAAACATGAAACAGTTATTTATTAAATCAATTAATATAAAAGGTATTTCCTCAATATTTGAATTTTTTTCGACCACTATGGAAATAGTGATAACATTGGTAAATTTATTATAAAGATTTTCTGAGTCTTATCCAAATTTACCTGTAGCGACCAGTCAATTGCCCTTTGAAAATATACTTGGACAAATATCTCTAAATTAAATTATCTGTGTTTAAGATCACAGTATAATACAATAGCTAGAAATATTTTTGTATATATTTATTTACTTAGTATTTAGGTAATTATTTATTTGATAATAATTAATGGAAACACACAGTACAAATAATAAACCAATTACTTGCTAGGAATAACAACATTTTTATTGAATGCAATGTCCTAACTTTATTTCAATGTATGTATTCTGAAATATTCTATAATATGTTCATGATATATGAGTATGTATAATTTGATGTACAATATTATAATTTTTTATTTTCATTATCCATTTATAAAAGATATATTTAAAATCATCATTTTATTTAATTACCTATGTATATTGGTAATATACTTCATAGCTAATGAACACTGTCATAAAAATGACTATTATAAATTTGTGAATAGTCCATACACTATTATACTAGTCAATTAAAATAAGAAATTGTCACGTAGAATTTTAGTATATAGTAAAACATATAAATAATTTATAATATCATAATGACTATTATAAATTCTTTTTGTTTTAAAAACTTTAATACAAATTAGCATACATTATATACATTTATTAATGTTTTATAGGTAAAATTATATAAATTACTGAAAAATAATACTTTATAAAAAACAAAATAATATTATTTACTACACAAATTATGAACGCAAAGTTAATATATCAATCAAATTTCATTGCTTAGTTAAATATTTGTTGATTCACAGATAATATTTTATTGAAAAATCATTTTATTTTATTGCGTAAAATTGGAATTATTATAAAAAATGTATATAATATGATAACATACTAAGTTATACTTGATGTGAATCATAATGAAATATACATTATTTCAACAATATCTTATATTTTAATTGCATTAGGTATTATAATAATCATATTATTGCTAGATATAATAATGAGTCTATTTATATTTTGATTGTATATTATTTTAAAAGTATTTAAAAAAAATACATAAATTTATTTTAAATTATACGAGTAATATAACATTTTAATAAAAATGTTATTATTTTTTTAGTTCTTTTATAGTTTGATTAAAATTATATTTTTAAATTTCATATAAAACTGATTAATACTCTTTCTCATTATATTTTACGTGCTATATAAATAAAAGTTATGTTAATATGTAAATATTATACGAAATATAATTGTTGTCATTTTTTCTTTCAATATTTATTCGTTTTAAACACAACATTTTTACACTTTGGTTAATCGTACAAAATATAAATATACATTAATATAATTATTTTTAGCTATTTTTAAATATTTACTAGTAATTATTAGTTATATAGAGTTATGTACCTACCAGAGAATATTTTTATATAATTTTTAATTATATAATTATTTTTACTGGTCGAAATTATTTATTTATTTTTTCATGCTTGTTATTTTTTTCCCACTTCTTTAACAAAATTCTCCCCTCTTAAAAATTACGTCACTATGGTGAAATAATTTAAAGCCGCATTTTTATTGCTCATCAATTTTTTATTATGGACATGCGTGTTATATCCACCAATCACAGCATGGCATATATTCTTTACTATAAGTGGTGTTAGTGCCACCTACTTTGTATGTTAAAATATGCTATTGTACCTGTAGTTTGGATTATACTGTAAATCATTATAACGTTTTCGATATACATATTCATAGGAATTAAAGAATATGATTTAGTATACATTTAAAAAACTTGATTAAGTATTAGTTTTTTTATTTAATGTAACGTTTTGCACACATATTATAGTTAACACTTGGTAAACATGTTTTATATTATAGGTATCGGGAAAATTGTATAGTTTTATTTCAAGTATTTCAGTAAATTCTTTAGGTAAAGTTGAGATTCGATTAAACATTAAGAGTATCTATTAGTACAACGGAATTTGTCGTATTTTTTTTTACGTTTTGTAATGTGTACAACGGAAATATCTATACCAAAAACGTAATTTATCGGTATGCATTGCAGATTATTCATAATAAAAACTTTAATGTAATTAAAAAATGATTATATTCTATTTAGATACATCGTCGACCTCTCTAATATGTAAAGGTGTAAATCTGAGCATGTTAGAGTTTGGGAAATAAGAAGATGTAAATCTGTTAATGAGTTATTGTATTCTATCTAAATTGCTGAAATCTTGGGATTAAAAAAAATACTCATTTTTTAATAATATGTATTTGTATAATAATGTACAGTGTATGAATATATCAATATTACCTACTGCAATAGGTATTAATTTTAATTTGCAGGAATAAAAACATATAAATATCAATATATTGATTTAATGCAAAATTACAGTTTGTTATAATTGTTCCATAAAATTATTTAAGTTTTGTTTTACATTTCTGCAAAAGCATTTCTATTTTCATATTAAATTGTTATTACAGATATATTTTTTTTATCCTCATGTAAAATATGTGCTCTGTTTTGTCATCAACTGACAACGGTCTGAAATCTGTCAACGGAAGGGCCATGGCATAAACAAGTATTATAAATCCACTCACAGATAGAAAAAAATGCAAACTGATGGAATAAAAGCAGCCCGCGGTATTTACCGTGCTTGATCCTAATCGGATTCAGTTTAATGTTATGCATAGAAGCTTCTTCGATCTCTCATGGGACCTTCTGAATCCTACTACGAATATGCGTATTTGTATAAGAATATAAAGCATACATAATACGCATAGTTGTTTAAATGCAATTTTTGTTTTTATCTATAAATCTATTTTTCAATAGTATCGAAATCTTATCAAAAATGTCAGTGATCATTCTCGTTTTTCACCTTTATCATATTATACAAAATATAACTATATATACTATACACTGTATAGTATGTCTATTTAGTATTTGTTATCAATTAAATATGTAATGCTGTGTTTTTATTGCACTATAGGTACACCTTTATTGTAACTACCTTCATGATATTATTGTTAATGACATTTTTATAAATGAATTATTATTAGTGAGTATATTTAACATTATATTAGTAATGAATATTGATGACATATTTTCTATTTTTTTAGTTGATGTTAAGTCAACTTTTAATTTTAACCATAATATCCATAGTTAAATCCAGTAATTCAAAATGCACATACTTACAGTGATAAACATGAATAGGCTAAATAAATATATTAAAAAAAAAAAATTACTAGTTTTATTTATTTTTCATGTTTAATAAGGAATAAATAAAGATGATCTTAAGATTTTTCCAATCATATTTTTTAATTTACTAGGTTTTCATCTTAAAGGGACGTTACACACTCATTTTAATAGGTTGTATATATGCAATTTTTAAAATATTTTTAGAAGTATGAAATATAAGTAGGTTTGACAATTTAAAAATATTTAAATATGTTTAAAAAGTAATTTAAAATTGGTTCCTTGTCAATACCACATTTTATTATTGTGTAATCACAATATTTTATCTAAAAAAAAATATTAACGTAAAACTGTTAAAATTGATTCTTAAAGTAATTTTAGAGTAAAAAAACCTATTATCAAAACAATAAAAGACAACATTTTGTTGTGAACCTCATTTCGATTTTTAAATTTATCATTTATAAAAGGTTATTGTAGTTTTAAAAATTTAATTTTTCCGTTTTAAACTTCAATACATTTTTATTTAAGTAATAAATTAATTATCCCAGATGAAGTTCATTTCAAAATATTGTCCTCTATCGATTTTATAATAATACTTATTTTAATTAAGACTTAATAATAACTCATCACTTTGAGAATACGTCTTAACAGTTTTCATAAACATATATTTAGCTGTTGTAAAAAATACGAACGTATTGAATGTTTTAAAATTGCATACAAATCAAAACTATATTTAAAATGGAGACAACTTATAAATTTGTATACGATATTGTTATTTAAAAATACATTTTATTAATATTAAACCGTTTAAGAATATACAATCTTTAACTAAATGTTGATATTTAATCATTTAAAATCATCAACTCAAAAATAAATCATCATTTAATTCAATTAAGTACATTTTATATAAGTCATAGATATAAAATATATAGATATATCACCTACATATGGAAATATCATTATTAATCTATACTCATTTCGGAAATATTTACATAATACATTTACATAGCTATGGAATTTCATGTGTTATTTTAAATTTAATTTTATGAATATTTTTATAATTGTTTACCTGTATGTTTTGTATTGTACAATTTAAATATTTATTTTAACTCAAAAAGTGTTTAATGTATACGATACGTTCTACAATAACATATCCCCTTTTTATAGAACATACTTTTATTTATTTTATATTATGTGAAACCAAATATATAATCTTTAAAACCGCATTTTAACAAAATATCTCGCGTTCATTTAATTCTTTATATTTATGATTCGCGATAAAACGTGTGATGTTGTAGAATATAAAGCCTTTAATAATAACCTTTAATATGCTTAGCCGCACGCTTGGACTGTGCACACGAAAAGCATTGAAGTGAACTTAAGAGACATTTTCCGTCCATCTCGTCCCCTACCTAAACACAGTTAATATTATCAGCTTAATATAATCTCAATTTTTTCTACCCTCCACGTAAACCGTTGATTAACCCCTCGCATAAAAACGTCGACCCTCCGACATTATTATTATTATTATTATTAACTCGTACGTATAAAAGGGTATATATATTATATTATATTATTATGCACGTATGTCAAATCCACCGGATCTTTTCCAATATTGACAAGACCCATGATTTATATGTCGGATAGCCAGTGTGGATGGGTTTTTCCAGTGATGGAAAGGGAGGGGAAAAGATGACACGGTGGACATTGCGGAGGCGGTAGTTCAAAAACGCCGCTGCACAGCCACCAGCGGCCAAATGTAAAATCAATAACGTACAGGGTGATTTTTATTTCACCTTGCTGCATACACTCATATATAAATATTCAAAATAGAGTAAAATATATAATGTGAAAGTCTTATGATATATTGTAAATCATAGAAAATTTATATCATTCGGAAGATTTATATTTTTTTTTATTCTCATTTAAAAAGGGTTTCGGATGTAAAATGTTAAAAATCAAATTACAGCCAATATATATATATTTTTTTTTTACAAAAAGCACGTAAAGATATTTTTTTAATGGATTTTAGCAGTGGTCAACAAATATTCTGCCTGACAACGATTTAATGTTATTAGAAATTGCACGCGCACTCGGCAAAACGCAGAGCCAGCAATCCTGCAATACAGTGAAAGAGTAATACTTTTCATCAGATAATAATACAATAGCTATCAAAAAAAATTTAATTGACTTTCCGATAAATAGTTTTGGTCTTAAAAATATTTTAAAATTTTGGTTTGAAAAAATAAATTTTTTTTACGCAATGTATGCAAAAAACCTTCTATTAATTATTAATTTATTATTATAAAAAAATTATAACATAATCATTTCATTGTTTTTGGTTGGATTATGAATACAATTTTTTTTTGAATAAATTATATTTTGAATGTGTAATTTATTGGTTGAGCAGAGTGAGAGTTCTTTTAGTTATACATTATTTTTCTGAAATAACTTTTTGGGTATAAAGACTAAGGAATCGAGTAAGTTTTAGGATAAAGAAATTTTTTGATAGAAAATATATTATAGTTGGTACTTTATAGAAGCCAATTTTAGATTTTCCCATTTTTGATGCATACAGGAAATTTACCGAAAATGACGGATAATTATTATAAATCGGAAAATAAACAAATTATACGTATACAAATAGGTTAAACATATTTTGTTAATTTATGAACAATTTTGAAATTACACTTAAGTTTTTTTATGAATGTAAACAGTTTTTTTTAAATATGCATTCTAGTTGATATTTTTGTGAATGAATTTTTTTATTTATATACTAGTTTTTCTCTATATGCATAAAAAATTAACGGAAAATTTTTATAAATTTGAATACATATTATGGGTACCAAACTTAACGCTCTAAATTATCTATTGGATGCAATGATTTATATTTGTTTTTAAATTGAAAATAATAATATTATATTATGATGTATGGGTACAAAATTAAATATTGGATTAACTTCCACCCTTTTTAATATCACATATTATGTGGACGATTTTTCATATATTTATTTTTGAAACAAGATGTTGGTCTACGGTCAATATTATAGGTTCAGAATTTTTATGGGAAATCAGCGAACGTGGGTAGTATTTCGAATACTTTTCTTTGAAAGTTTTATATAATGTTTTTTGAATACTTTTTAAAATATTAAAATAAACTTTAAAGGTTCGATTCCTTTCACTTTTTCGATTTCTATAGTTAGTAATATAATTTCGTATATTTAATTGAAAATTATAGTTCCACCGGAATCATTCTAGTTAGTTTTATATTTTAACGTTTGCAGAATATAATAAATATTTTAATATAATAATCTCTGTTTATTTTGAATGTATTTATACGAGAAAATGACGTTAAAATGAAATAATATGGATATCATCTTGTATACATCATACGGTATGTAAGCCACGACGGTATTGCAACGAAGGCGTTTGTTCCTTCGTGCGCGTCTATACACAGACGTGCATCGTACAATAATAATATAATATCGTATATAGACCCTAAATTTCAGTCCTATATATATAGCTGTAGAAATTGTCAACGAATTGGTCGAGAAACGCGCATGTATATACGGTTTCATAAAATGCAAAGTAGCACGCACGTCTTCAGATCTCGACATGGAATATTTACAGGAACTTTTATATACGTATCGGTTATATTATGCAAAATGGACGTGTAGACTTATCCGAAACATATATAATGTACCATGTATCCCGTCTCACAAACCACAGTAATAAAGGGTTGTTGATTGCGTGAAAGCCTATACCTACGTTCGATGTATATACGATGATGATATAATGACGACAAGGAAAACGATACGAATAGAAAAGCACATTTGTGGGCTATATAATATATATATTATATAGAATGACAACCCCCTGCGTCTACGAGGGTGCATATACTGCACATAGGTCATCAACCTTCAGTCACAGAGATATTTGTATACTCTTTTGTGTACTTTTATATACTATATGTTCGTTATAGAAATATACATTTTGTTTTTATGTTCATACTTCGATTAGATATACAAATATGTGTATATACTACCTGTAGATACATTATTTTCATACATAAGAGTGTTGGCAGGAAATAGGAAATTAAATTGAAAAGGAGGGTTATAATATTATTAATAGACTAATACTTGGGAGCTCTCAATTTTCCACCCTATTTGACCTCATACAATGAGACATAACCGAATACAGTGCCTCGAATAAAATTGAATTACACATTTTTTTAGTACAACTGCATTCTGGTAAAAAACTATTATGATCGATCGATTTACATTTGGTCATTTCTAATTAACATTTAAAATTAGTTTTATTTCAGGCTCAGGAGTTAGAAAGTTGACAATTTTAATCAACCCTTAATAATTGTATTCATTCATTAAACTTTCGGTTTAAAGGCTACACTTACGGACTTATTGGGCTAACAATTATTTGATTAATTTAGGAAAACAACTAACTCTATATATATATCTTCTTAATGATGGAAATTAAGTTTCGAGTTTATAAATATAAAATAATAAACTTCATTACGTAGAACAGAAATAATTTCAATGATGTATCGATTATAACATGTTAGCACAATGCAGATCATACTATAAAATATTAATTATTGGTTTTTAACCAGAACATATTTAGATTTTCAATTATTATCTAATTAGATTCAAATGTAATTCGATCTATTAGTATTTAATCAGACACCTATACAATATTATTATATTGTGATGTTGTCGGAAAGGTTTTGGTGAAATTCACTTAAACATACTGGAACCGGAAGTATATTTCCGCTCTTGTTAAGCGGATACGATACATGTTTTGTTAACGGAAATAATAGGATACCATCTAATACACCAAATGGAAGTATCGAGTCTTATTTGAATTATAGTTTTTAAGTTAATATTTTTTTTGTAACTTTACTATTTGACATTTTTTTAAATTCAAGAACTTTTATGCAATGGTACTATTGAATCAAATACTTTTTTAATCAACACAGAATTTAAAACAACTTAAATTCATAACATATTTATTTGCGTAGTAATAATATACTTTATCTAGATAGATCATTAGTATAGTACACTATTGAAAAACCAACGTGTGTGTATTAGTGACATTTTAAAATTAATTTTCATTTTAAAATATGAAATGTTTTGAACCATATATTTTTTTTGCGTGCTTAATATTTTTAGTTTTAAACTACTCGTACTTATTATAAGAAGTATTAATTTATTAAAGTAATTTTGTGGATTTTTTTTAATGTTCTTTAAAAATAATATCTTTACCTATATATTTGTATAAAATTTGTAGTTATGTAATTATGTAGAGACTTTAAACCTCTATAAAGGTGTTAAGACTTGAAATTAAAATATAATACAGTTAATCAAATTTTTAATCACAAAAGCAATTTATAAGTACGTAAGTATATTGAAGTTGTAAAAAAAACAAATTTTTTGTGTTATAATTTAAAAAATCCTTCAGTTAACTTAAATTCAGTTAGAAAATATTTCGAATACGTTGTTTTGTCACTAACGATTTCAAATTAAAACAATCTAGGTACATAATAATATCAAAGATTTATTTCTAATACACTCGTTCTATATAAATTTTTTTATTGTCTCTATCTATACGAATATCGATAAAAGTTTTATTATTTAACAAATAAAAAATATTGTAATACCTAAAAAAAATATACTCAATATTTTATAAACATTTTAAAAAAAAGCCAAAGGAAGTAATTTTCCATTTCTTACCTCTCTATACAGTTGTTCATTATATAGGCAAACTGGATAATTATTCAAGATTATTTCTGGAATTTTTAAACTTGGCGGATTTAATTTTTGAATCATTTCGCTCGCCTGTTTATAGTAATAATAATCGAAACTTTATCATTTTAATCCAGACCTCTTAATTCCACCTTCATAAAACTAGGTTTTTTTGATTGTGCTTTATGATATATATATATATATATATACCTGTATGTATTCTGACGACGAAGGTATGGAAGAAGTTTATCATGCATAGTATGTATATAGATATCGATTATATTATTACTGGGTGTATTACTATAACACCATATCATCGTCATTTCCAGCTCAAGCGGTTGACATGATTTAGAGTGATGTTTATGTTTCCAATAAGAAGAAAATTGAAACGAAAATCGTCTATACATAACTAAAAATAAAATGAAAAAAAAATGTGTGCCACACCACAACACCGATACGATAATTCGGTATATGCGAAAATCAGAACGGCTGCTGTCTGCTGACATATCACACCACACCCCAGTTCGCTTTATTCATCACGAATATGATGGTATTATTATATATATATATTTTTTTTTTTTTGGTGGGGGGGTGGTGAAAGAAGGGTTGTACTGTTCCCTAGTGTGTCTGAGAAGTTATGAGGGGGTACGAAACGATGACGTTTCACCAACAAACCCTGACAAGAATGCTTTATTGCCGCTTTACTCGCGCTTTTCCGCCGACGTCCTATTATCGAGAAGACACACACACCTAGCTCACCTAACCTATAACAACGGTTCCCCGGGTAAACTCCTTTTTCCACTCTCCGCAGCAACCGTAATTGCTCGTAAACAACTCTTCTCCCGCCCTGCTCCTGCTGTGATTTGTGTCGGTGGTCTAATTCTTCCTCGTTATGCTACACTACCGTGCTATTGTGTATATATATATATTTTTTTTTTTTTTGAGCTCCAGCCTTTATATTTTTTTCCTTTTTTTCTTATTGCTCGACGCGAAAATGGAATTTTGTATACGTATTTATGTCGTGGCGTAAAGAGAGCCCTCCTAACAAGGCATATATATATATATATATATATATACATGTATATTATATAGGTAGGAGGAAATGGAAAATTAGAATCACATTTCATGTTTATTCTTCCCCCTCGAGATTTGTAATAAATTGGATAAAACAGTTTTTTTTTTCTTTTCTTTTTTCGTGCTTTTTTGCAATTTCCGAAGGTGAACAAATCAACGAGCAGTCAACTATATTGTCTGTGTTGTGTTCAGTTTACATAAACTATTCACAAAAGTGTAATTCTGATCAAAATTGTGTAATTCGAAATGTGCATTTTTTTTTTAAATTTATCATCTCAATAGTGTTATATATAGTATATTATTTTATGTTATACCCACTTTTAGATTATTCATCAAACTTTTCGTATAATAAAATATAACGATAATACTATTTAGTATTCTTTCTTATTAGTTTTCACATTAATGGTTTACGAAAAGTAATATATTTGAATCAAACTTTACTTTTTAAAAAAAAGTAAAAGTTTGTTAATACAACAGGTTGTTAACAAATATATCATAGCATTTAATATATATTTCATATTACAATATATAGTATTGTAGTATCATATTAATATATCATGTAGGTTGGTCCTTTTGAATAATAACAGTAACAATATTAGTTTTTGAAAAAAAAAAAAACGTTATTACTCGTTATTAATTAATATAAAATATATTTAAACTATTTTTGAAATTTTATATATAAAAATATGAAACTGTATTAAATAACTTGATTATAAAATAAATAGATAACATAAATATCTAATAATAGAATAAATTAATCATAAAAATATTTGAAAATCTGCATATACATTAAGTACCTAATGATAACATTAACATAGGTATATTAATTAATTCTAAGTCTTAACCCAGTTAATTCACAAAAATATTATATTTCTTAAATATGTAATAAACTATAATACAAAAATTAGTTGAATGAATAAACTCTCTAATTTAAGTTTATAAAAATATCATGTAATACATATACAAGAAAAACTTATTAGTTGAAATTAGTGAGGTTATAGTGCATGTATTTAAATTAAGTAATGTATTCGTATGTGCATCTTGAATAATTATTTATACATTTGTGATTTGTATTAAATACATCAAATAATATATTAATATAATTAGTTTAATTTTCAACAAAACTTATTTTTAAATACAATTTAATAAATGTTTATTTGAACTTCACATTTTACATAGTTGTATATAATTCTGATACGAACAACTGTAAATTTAACTAAATTACTAGTAAATAAATAAAATAAATAAATAAACACACTAAATTAATTTTAGTATGATAGCTACATAAAAAAAGATTAGGTAAATTAACATTATATGTGCGAGTATATGTATTATATTAAGTATTATAATAATTTAAGTTCAATTTTACTAAACGTATCGAGAGGATGTCAGCGAGGCTATGTTTAAGGCGTAAAGGTAAATTTTCTTTGTAAAGGTAAATTTGAGAAAATTTTAAGAAAAATGAAAATTTAACAATTGAAAAATGTTTAAATTCATTTAAAAATGATTAATAATTGATTCTATTACTTTATAATTTTTATAGTGGTGGTTTTTTTTATAAATTTATAAATTTTATTTGAAAATATTACTTTTGCATTTCTTATTTATAACAACTTAAAAATATTGTAGAAAGATAAAACAAAAAATAAAAGACAGACGAAAACATTATCTAGTGCCCTACGTAGCTGTTTTATAATAGATGCATTTTAAATCGCTTTATGAGTTTTTAAAAAAACAACTAAAATATTTTTATAAATATGTATACGTATATATCTCTTTTAAGAGTTTAAATATCGACAAAAAAGTACGTAATGCACTAGATAATATTTTATCTATAATTTATTAATTGTTTCATATCATGTTTGCAAGTTTTTAAAAATGAGAAATTCTAACATAAGTTTTTCATAGAAAATTGTTTTAGCTGATATCCTCTTAATCGTCTAGTATAATCTAGTATAATTATAAATATATATATTTTAAACTTAATATAAAGGTAAATCTGGGTATATATATATATTGACGAAAAGTTTGAATTTGTTTATATTGATTTTAATTCAATTTTTTCACATAGCTATTTTGGTATTATAATGATAATTCATGACCTTTTTAAATTTGAATGTTAATAAAAAATAATGGGAATAAATATTTTCGATAAAAGATTTACAAGTGTGAAATGTATAAAATTTTTAATAAAATTGATAATATTGTTATGGAATGAACATGAATGTGAATTTCTCCATATATTTCTAATTTAAAATTATCATTAAACAAATTTTGTTTTTATTAATCATTGATTATTGTAGAGGTGTTACATTCCTAAATGTTTACGAGTCTCAAATTGTCTATATGGAATCTTAAATATATTTGAATAATTATATTTAATTGTATTATTAAATTATTATAAAATAGTTTTAAAGTTAGTGTTTATGTTCTATGTTAAAAAAAAAAAATTTTCAGAAAATCTCTCCATAGTTGTAACTATATTATGACATATTAAAATGAAATTTAATTATAATAATCATATTAGAGTAAGTACAAAACTCGAGTAACCAAAATTATATACCGGTAGTCTCATGAGGATTTACTCATTGAATTATCTACTCATAATAAAGATTTTAAATGTTGATTTTTTAAACAAATAGTCGGGTTAAGGATTTAATAAGTTATATATACATATGTATATATAATAGTCTGGTAAATATAAAAGCAAAATGAATTTTTAAAATTAAAAAAAAAAAGATTTATAAAATAAATAGATACTACAGAAATAAGTTATTGTTTATTGTAAAGTGCTTAAAACTGTTTCCGAAAAAAGCGGAAACTCAAATATTTTGAGAACTAGTGACCGATATGAAGCGTTTTTTCAGTTCATATATATCGATAAAGGGTTCTTTGAATATTTAAAAACAAGTAGTTACCGCTTCTCGGTTAAAAACTGTTTTCTCATTTTTAGGGTAACAGCTTCTCAGTTTAAAACTGCTTCCTAATTTTTAGGATAAGCACTTATTGATTTAAAATTACTTCCTACTTCTCATAACTAGTTATCGGTTTTAAGCCACTTCTAAATTTTTAATACAGTTAATTACAATTTAAATAGGCTTTTGACATATCTGTATAATATTTATGACTATTCCTCGTCCAAATTTTTGGTTTCTGCTTTCCGATCCCGGAATAATTCTTAGATAATTAAAATTATTTAGCAAAAAATCTTAAGATAAAGTAAGCTTCGTCGGGATCGTAAATAACATAATTATGAAGAATTCATAATAATTATAAAATAATGGTGGTAAACAAAGATTTTTTCACAACCCTGCTTGCTGTCACTTCAATATTTCTTTTAACTATGGACATATTACAGGTATATGATATATATACCTCGTATATAATTTATAAGCTTTGTACGTACTTAACCTATATAATATGTCCATGCTTTTAACAATCGCCAATAAGTCGATCAGCTAATTAATCTATATACTTATATTTATTTACGACTATTTTTAATTTTTTGTTATCTTAAATATAATTTTATTTTATCACCTATAAATAGTATAATTTGTGATGACTGACGACCCAAGAGCATATATATATATACATATGTACCTACTATTAAAGTTTAATAATTAAAAGCCATATTTTAATATAATGATGAAGGCATAATAAACAATACAAATAATATTAATAATATATAAATAATGATTTTTTATTAAATCTTAGAAAAGGGTTAGCGAATTCAACAAAAGTTGAAAAGGTTATCGGTTCCGTCATAATTACCAGTAATGATATAAAACGATTACTGGTAAGTTTAAAACCCCAAAATATAATTTTCAGTTACTAGTTACTGACGACCGCTTCTTAGATTAAAAAACCAAATCGGGAATCGATTTTTGGTTCTCAAAAAATGAGTTTTTAACCGATTATCGGTTTTAAGCCATGGTTATAATAATATAATATGTACACTAAAAATGAAATAGCCGGTTAATAGGGGTTGGAAGCACTTCGGTCGTTGGATAGAATACTGGTGGCACTGGTGAATGTATTAAATCTTATTGTTATAATGTATTATATATATAAAACGATAAATACTTTATTTCTATATAACAATTTTAAGCTAGTTTCAATGTAATATTATTTTTCCGATTTAAAACAATTTACAGTTATTTTTTATAATTATCCTTTTTGCTTCTTTGAAAGCTATTGACTAAATCAAAAATTTACTGTTTAAAGTATAAACTACAATTTATGGAATTTTATGAAATTATTTGATTTTAATATTTCCACATTTAATTTTAACCTTAAATAATATAATATGCCAACTCAAAACACGGGTTTTTCAATGAATATTACTATTTATTATTTAATTTTCTGCCCTATTTTTGCGAAGGCTTGCCGGGTATTCCTTTACCTTTACAATTTTAATACTATTCTTCGGTCATTTTGAGATTTTTACGCGTTTTTACCATTTCTCCGACTTTTCAACGCCGGAATGAAAAAACGCGTTTCCTAACTCACTGGCTTTCCGTTATCACTCTAAGTTTTCCCGAGCCATTGTATTATCGTCCCGAATTTCCGAAATCCACATTAGTGACCATTCCCGACGTTTTAAAAATATTTAAAAACAATAGAAATAGTACGTTATGTATTTAATTTAATTCTATTCTCTATCTTCATACTATGAAAAATAGTGTACTATGACATACTTTGTAAGTAAAATGTTATTTAAAAAAAATTGAGGAATTAAATTAGTACGTTTTGCTCTATTTTTCCAAATGAACCAACTATTTACTATGGGAAATAATAAGGTTTAATATAATTTGGAAATCGTGACTGTTGTTTTACTTTTGCCTTTGAAAATAGCGCGTATGGACATTATTCAAGAAATTTCAATTAATTTTAACAAAGGAAATAGTACATTTAGATAAAATATGATGGCAGCAATTGATTCCTTTTTTTTTCCGAAGAATAACTATAAAACCAAATTTTTTCAATTATTTTAGAAATTATTAATTTTAGAATATCACACCATAATTCCATAACATTTTATTTGTATATGATGTAGAAACATTTTTGGTATACATTTTATTTATTTATATTAATTTTAATCAATATATTGAATTATAGGTAATCGTAAAAATAATATAATATTAATTTTAAAAGTAGGTATATACTATACATTATACCAATTAATGCAGTATGATATTTATATAAAATCAAATAAATGGTCCTGCAAGTTTAAAACATTGTGAAGAAATATTATAATAATTTTATAGTTGAAAAATTATAGGAATATGTAAATAATTTCAATGTGTAAACTTATATTACTTTTATAAACATAAATAATTTATTATTACTTTAAAATGTACCCAGAACAATAGAATTACAAATAATTTTGTCTAATAAGTATATGTAAAAGTCAAATGAAGTAATGGTTTAATTGATATTTTTACTATATAGAGCTGTTTAAACATTTCAGAAGAGTTGTGATTAAGGACTGTTAAACTTAAGGAAGTGAATTTTTATATATATTTTAAATTGGTTATTCTATTACTTTAATCCCACGAGTAAAAGAAAATTCTGAGATTAAACATGAAAAAAATCCACACCGACATTTCTCGGAGGCATAAAAACTTTTATTCTATCAAACTTGTTCAATATGAGGGAACGACGATTTTCGAACTTGAACTTTTGAAAACCATCAGTTTCCATTTATGTATAATAATGTTATTTTTAACCAGGAAACATATATTTTTTTTTTAACCAGAATAATGAAAAGCTATTGATTTTTGTTATTTTTTTTGATCTTGTAAGAATCACAGTGGACATAAAGATAAAATTATGTTCACATTTGTTAGTGTTGGTATAAAAAATAATTAGGTTTTTTCTAATTAGAATGAAAATAGAAGAAGTTTTTTGTTTTAAATAAAGACAAACCAGTCAGTCCTTTTTTATTAATATTTAAACTTTGCTAATAGTTTATAGTTAAATAAAACAAAGCAATATGTGATGAAGTAAAAGTGAAATGCTATAAAAGTCCCTGGAACGAAATAATTAATTTTAGATCTTTGAGATTGTTATTAGTATTCTTGACTAAGTGGTATAAGTTTTTGTAACAACGTCCATCTATCCATCTATTTAGAGATTACTATCAGTCAGAGGTTTGATCACAATTCTTTGAAGGTATATGGGTAACAAGGCGGAAAATTGATTTACTTACAACATTAAGTTAAAGTTATATGGAATAGATTTTTTCCGGTCCAGTTGATACGGTTCTGTCCAACTTTAGTGTCACAGTTGAATAAATACCAGTGGTGTCGAAAAAATTAAAAAAAAATTTAGAATGAAAATACAACAACTTAAAACGGCAACCCTCTACATTTGTCATTGAATAGATAATAATTACACCTCGAGAAGGTAATGTTGACTAGACTCTTAAATGCGTAAGCAGATAATTTTCTTATTGTTTCTATTAATTGTTTTTAAGAATAATGTTTTTCATAAACCATATCAATTATATATATTTAAATCTGTATAAAGACCTAAAAACTAATAATACTAAAATCTAGGGACTATGTATACTTTTTTTAGGCATTTAAAATAGATCTCAATGATATATACAGTGTATTATAATAACTAGTAAACACCATCTGATTATTGAAAAGATACTTAACAATTTACACTTAATATTTAAGATCGATAATAAAAACAAGTGAAATATAGATACTAGTGTAAATAGGTTTGAGAAAAATATATACTAGTAGTTTTATTAATATATCTTTTATAAAGCGTATATCCTGAATAAATTTTCAGTGTGTCTCAAAAACTATTAAAAATCATATTCTTAAAAACATTAAAAAGAAACATAAAAAAATAATCATATCACTAAGGTCTAGATTGGTCAGGAAGATTTCCATATTTTTAATAATACCTACATTTAGTAAGCTTTGGGTCCCTTGTATTGACTCTTCGTTAGTTACCTTATTAATTTGAAAAATTTTAGTCATATGGGGTAATATAATACCCCATTTGCAAAATTAATTTTTACAATTAACAATTGTATAGATTATATTATTTTTTGCTGAATATGTATCTTAAATGTTATTATTATTTCAATAGTTATCTGCAATTTTTAAAAATATTTTATACATCATTTTAACATTTATTCTATACTAATTGAAATACTAACCATTGTTAGTAACTATTCTAGTTTATTATTTTATTTGTACTTTAATATCAATATAATTATTCAGTCTTAAAATTTGTATAGTAGATGAATCAAAAAACTAGTTTTTTTTCTGTGAAAATTTAAATTTATTTATAAATTAATTTTTATAAGATAGAAAATAAAATAGTCACTCGGGGTAATATATTACTAGACTCCACTTTGAATGACTGTTGGTCATTTGATTATGAACTAATAATGAAGAAAAGCACACTATCAATATTAATACTCTTATAATTTAGGATATATATATTATTTTAAGATGAGAAAATTTGAAAATTAGGTCATAAATTTTCATTTTATATTGAGCCGAACTAAATTTAAAGCTTTCAATTAAAAACTAAAATCCAAGAAATATAGAATTCTCATTTATCGTTTGTATTGTTGTTCGATTCAATATGATAGCATAAGATGATACCTTGGTATCCGTGTAAAATCAGATTGAATAGTATTTGTGACGTAGTGTATAGCATACAATTCAAGTTGAGTGAAATTGTTTAACGTTTAATAAGTAAAAAATATCGTATTTATACTACTTCTATACAGTGGCCGAAGTAAAAAAAAATATTAAGCACTTTATTTTTATACAAAAAACATTATCAACTTAAGTTATGTGGTTGTTATCGAAATAATGTAGTGATGAGAATTAAAATCGATTTTATTTTTTCAATGAGTAATTTTATACACTATGAATTCTATTAAAACGAAATTTTTTTTAAAATACCCCAAGTTACTCAAGCACTAGTGAACACATTAAAACGTTTTTAATAATAACTAATCGATGTTCTTACTGACTTTTTAGTATTGTCGAAATAGTTTTTAACTTATTTACTTTTTATAGTCACTTATTTCAATGCCATATTTTTAGTAAAATGTATAAAGGGTCCTCTCAGTATACACGCCTGTATCTTGTTGTTCGATCAATAAAAAAAACTTTATAATTTAATTTAAATTAATTAATAATGTAGTTTTTTAATTATCTTATCAATATACTCGTAATATTTATCTTTATACGGACATTCTAAAAATAAAAGTTAAAAGGTTAAATCTATATTGCTTAAGTGGGGAAAAATAGAAAATCGAACTTGAAACGGAAAATTGCATTCGGTGGACCATACATGAGGATTTGTGTATAAGCAGAACTCAAGTAATTTGTGGGGTCGCTTTTCAAGCTAATTTGTGCCTTTTCTGTGAGGATGGTTAGTCCTATAGAGGAGTGGAAAATCTTTTAAGTAACAGTAATTTATCGTCTTTGCGAAATGGCAATTTACACATATACGGCAGCCGATCAATCAATGTGTTGATATGTTATATGTGTGTGTAACGAAGGGGGTTGAACTACACTATTTAATTGAATTAAAAATAATTGTAGACATTTCCACAGAAAAACTCGACTGTAAAAACGCATCGAAACCAATATTGCAACTTGATACAGTTCTTAATCGGTTTTTTAGTTGCAATAAATATAAAATATTATTCAATATAACTATGTAATATATATACTGTACTATATGATATATGTTTAAAATAAATATACATAATAAAACAAAATATACTATGAAATAGTAAATAATTTACGAACTGTCAATACTTACATTCAAATTTATAACAGTAAATAAAGAATAAGTATATTTATAATAGCCACTTGAGTCTTGGATAAAGTTTCATATATTTGGATTTGATGTTTAGGTAGTATAATTTAAATTAATTAGAAAAATTAAGTTTTGAATAAACTAGAAAAAAAATTTCGTTAATTTTTCATGAACTTATGTGCATTCCATAAAACTTAGACTTCTCTTTTTAAGAATTTATAATTATTTTTATTTTAGATATTATCGCTCATACTGATATTATAGAAAAGTACAATGTAAATTTTCAAACAACCATATTTTAACAGTAGTTAATATATAATTTTGAATGTTATATAATCATATTTTGTTCAGAAAGTTAAAGGACGAATAGAGTAACTTAAGACGGTGGTTAAAGATTATTATTAGGAATGTTCGATTAAACTTAAAGTTTTTGATGTAATATGTATATTGCGTGTTGGCCACTTGGATAATGGCATAGTGATTGGTAAGAATGTTAAGACTAAGACGTTAAACTTCATATTAAGGTAGGACTTGGTCACTTAGATGAGTTTCAAACAAGATTAATAATTATTATTTGATTGCATGCACGCATAAAATCTACTTATAGTTTTTAATTTATTAAAAATTAAAAATATAACATTTTAATTAATTAATTAGATGTTAGATATAATGCAAAAATAAAATATAATATTGGTATAATTTAACTCTTTGAACACCAACATAAAAACTTATAAAAATATAAAAAGTATATATTAGTGTTCTCAAATAAATGCTGAGCAAAAATCCACTACCAAATAAATAATATACAAATTTAAGATCTTTATATTTTATACGTTTGTTTTTTTAGTGAAGCCGGAAGTGAATATAAAATGTATTATTCTCGGCATTGTTTTTTCTTTATAGGTAGTTATTAGTTTATGTATAATAGCTTATAAAAAAATTATGATACATAAATGTCAAACGTAGGGTTTAGATTACTTTTTGGATGATAATGTTTTATTTTTATTTTCATCTTTATCTTGGGTCTTTGAAGTATGTTTTGTTCTTTATACCTACTAAGAAGCAAAAAAAAGCTATTGTAAGGTTTCGTCATATTAATTGGGTTTCAACTGAAGTAGAAGGGAAACTCTGATCAAAGAAAACTTCATCTACAAACAGTTCAAAAGAAAATTAATTAAGTTGCATAACTTTTCTGCGAACTTTTAGAACTTTTACTAATCTTATTGGTATCTACCTTTAAGTTAATAGCTGCGGGCAACCGGAAAATGGCCTTATTTTTATATTATCACATGTATAAACTATTATCTTATTAAAAAATGAGTAGTAAGTACTTATGAATACCTTACTCGTAATATGAATAATGAACAAATGAACAATATATATATATATATATATATATATATAAATAATATGAATGAATAACAATGATTTATCTTTTTAAACACTTTAATAAAATTATTCACACAATTCACCAAGTAATTTAAAAAACAAAATTGTATTGGCTATATGTATTTTCTTTTAGATACATTCCTAATGGATTTTAAATTATAAAAATGATGTGTTAAATAATAAAATATATAATAATATGTATATTTTTAAAAATAATATATTGTAAAAATAAAATTTGTAATATTTTTATTTATTTATTTTATTTAGTCGAACCTACATAAACAAATCCAATGATTTCAAGGAAAACTTTGTAATTTTTGATATACATTGAGTTATAGTATTCGATATTCTATTTCTCAATTCATTTTAATATACTAAACCCATATTACTTATATTTTTTTCAAAAAAATCTCTCTAAATATATTATTTTAAGCGTTTATATTCTTTTCCGTATTTTTTTCGATTCACGATTCTATAGTAAGGTACTATATATGTTTTTCTTTGTTTTCAGTCGATTACCCACGTTCATAGAAACACAATTCCAATGTTAAAAAAACAATAAGGAAAAAAATTATATTACAAAGTGATGTCATTCCATAAAAAAATCATAACGTATATAGTACGACTTATATCTATTAAATTATATTTATTTTTTTAGATCCTGACCCATCATGTTATTCAAAAAAAATTTCATAACGTATTATGTCGTAACAATGCACTATCATATCTTATGGTCGTATAGTTTAACTAGAAAATTTTTTATTATTATTCATAAAAAAGTTCAAGCAAAAGTAATAAAAATATATTATATTAAAAACGATAGACGATAAAATGTTATAAAAAACCATGAATTATTAAAGTAGTAGTAAGTATACATATACCTATTTATATATGTATACTATTAACATTATATTATTTGTATTAGTTTATATTTAGGAAAATATTAATAAATGAATTCGATAATGTTTCAAAATAATATGACCCATTTCTATATTATACAACTGTTTTGTATTTTATTATTTATTTATATTCTATATATGGAAAATACGTTCTTTTTTTATAAAAACGTATTAAGAGTCTATTTAAAAAAAAAAAAAAAAGTAAACACAAATGTATGTTCTTAAAGTAAATACTTACATACTCATATGGCAATTACATATTTGCGACATGTTATTACAATATTGTTTAAAAATATTAAAATGGGTACAATATGTGTGAAATATTTATTTTTTATGTTAGTAATATTTTCAAAACATTTTGACAATACATCCATGGTACAGAAATACAGCGTTTAGACAATATAGTCGATTTCATATTGTAGCAAAATTTCACGAAAACATTGTGAAAATATTTAAGCATAACATTGAATTACAAAAAAAGGGGAAAAAATTAAAAAAAATAAAAAATACAGAACAGTATATCATATTTATATATTCTCTCAATATAGCTCAAAAAATAATATTACAATATATTCAATTCTTGTTATTATAAATTTTGTATTGAACATATTTAACACATATCTAAAATATTATATATAAAATATTTATTGAGAAAATATTTACATAATATTTATATGTTCCAATATTATTGCTATCTAGGTAGGTACCTATAATAATTAGTATATATAAATTATATCTATATCTAAATTTTTGAATTTAATTTAAAGAAGGTTTTATCTATTTATTTTTTTCTAAATTTCATTAAACATTTTTAAAATACTACATTACAAAACAATTATTGTTTGACTTCTTTTGAATATCAACTTATTTTTTAGATTGTGAGTTTAGCGAGGAAACTAATAATTTTACAATGATATATATATTTTTTTTTTTTTTTCATATTCCAACAAAAAATATCCTTATTTTTAATTTGTATGTATAATTATTGTATGTTCAACTAACAGCTTATTATTTATTAATATAAAATTTATTATAAATAATAATATTTTTTAGTATAGTTCAATAAAGAGGATGAGCGTTGGGGAATGAAAAATAAAATGTTTTTCTGTCCATATCTTATCTATCTCAGATCTTATCTAGTGTTATTTTAGGTTAGGTTTACTCTTCGGTTATATTAAATAGTTAATTTATAGTATATTTCCTAACTTTAATACCATCTAAATTTATAAATTATTATAAATGATTAACTATTGATTCGATGTACGATATAAAGTATATAATATAGGTAGATCGAAATATATATTAAAAATATATTATATAACTATAATAACATGTAAAATATATAACAAATATAAATATATATAATGTTATTATAAAGTTAAAAAATATAATATATAGTCGTTTCTACTATATAGATCTTAATATAGAAGTAGTAGATATTAATTATCCAGATAAAAATAATAAAACATTTGTCTATTTTTTACAAATATTATATTTCATATAATTACATTTAATAAAAAAATACATTTTACTATTTATAGTCTTTGAGTTAGAGAATTATGTTACTTTAAATTAACCACCCTCACTGTAAAAAAATATTGTTAAATTTCATCTAATTGTACTATGTACATTTACATAGGATATTATTGTGAATTTATTTTACATGTAAAAATAAGTAAATCTGTCATGATCATGATATAAGTAAACCATTTTTGTATATATTTTTACATAAATTTCAACTAGTAATACTGTGTACATTTACAGAAAGTATTAATGCAAATTAATTTTGGTTTAAAAAGTAAGTAAATATATCCTGATTACTTAGGTAAATAATATTTATAGGAGTTTAATAATAATACTTATAGGTAAATTTATTAATATTATAGTTTGGTAAATTTAAATTATTCAAAGGTGTAAATTTACAAGTCAGAATTGTAAATTTCAATGACAGATGTTGTGATTTTCAATACCAGCTAGTTGATTGTATGTTGCCATACATTTTATGTAAATTCCAACCAAAAACTTTTTACAGTACAGTTTATTATTTAAATTTGGAATATTCCTCATATTTAATTATTATTTATGTATTTTCGGTATTTTATTTAAATTAATAGATACCAATATGAATATGAAATATTATTATATTATTAAAAACAATTAAAAATATAATTATAATATTTTATGATAGTACTTATATTATAATATAATCATTAAAATACATGAAGTATTTAAAAATATTTAATACTCTTACTGAACTCTTATCGTTTCGTTATATCAATAGGAAATGAAGTGTGATATTTTAAATATATAAAATATATAGCTCATGCATACCTTTTATTTTTTACGAATACAACTCTGTTATTAATATATAATATATAGTAGTATATTTTCGGTTTTAATATGTCAAAATTGCAAAATTATTTCTCATTTTTCTAAAAAATGAAAAAAATTTGTTGAAATGAGAATATAATCTTTTTTATTAAAAAAAAACGACGAAAATCGTTAATAAAACTGTGTGTTGTATGTTTGTACTACATACATTTAAATTTGTACCAATATAATACATATGTATGATTTTATTATAGTTATAAAACAAATTAATTAATAAAAATTACTTTAAAACTATTTAAAGTTATCCATAAAAATACGAAGTGTTTAAATATGTCTTAAAAAGTATAAACATAATAAATAAAGATTTGCACTAATAGAGTAATAAAAAAAAAATCATATTATTTTGAATGCATTATCTATATAATATTGTAGTACTAATTATGTAAATTAAAAAATTACTCTAAATACATAAATTATATCGGACAAAGAATAAAATATTAATAATAATTATGTAAATAAATTTTTTATGAATATTATTATTAATATTAACGTTATTTTGTGTCTATTAAATTAAATTTTATAATGATATAATTTGGACTAAACAGTAAAATATATATTTGAGAAATGAGAATTTTTTTTATAGAAAATAGTAAAATAACTCTTAGTAGGTATTATTGTATTATTTTATTTGAGAGAACTAAATGTTAACATTTTAAAAACAATTTATTTGTGGAGACAAATTTCAAAAATATATGACATGATATTTTATTCATATCAGTTATGCAATTTTATCGGTCATTAATTGTTTTTATATTTTTCATTATTTTTAGCGTTTATTAGTAATTAGAGTACATGCTAGGTAGCCCACATACATTCATTTTTAATTGTTCCTTACACATAATAGATTAGTCTAAAAATTACGAGTTTTATAAAAAAAAAATGTAGATTTATATATAATTTAATAGTTGTACAATTATTTTCCGCACCAAAACGTTTTACGTATGATGAATAAAATATTAATTAGACAAATAAAATCGTATCCATATCTATATGAATACAATAATAATATAATAATTATGTATTAATGAAAAATTGTAACAATAATAGTTTTAGATGATAGCGATTTATTTCAGATTTATATTAATTATAGTATCTATATAAGAAGATCTGAACACATTTTAGTTTATGTTTTTCTTGAGACTAATTATCATGAACTTTTAAATAATAATTATATATTTCTCAATTTTTAAATCCCATTATATTTTAATCATTTTGAACAATTTTTGTTTTGTTGCTATAGCAATAACTAAAGTATTATTATAATAATATAATATAATATTTGATAAGCAATCACATACACGCATGTTAATTAGGATTATCTTATAATTATATAATTGCTTATTTATAACTTATATATAAATATTTATATCATATTCTATAAGTCATGTAATTCAAAATATTATTATTTGACTATAAATTTTAAATATTATGAACATTTTATAATGATAAAATATTTCAAAACGTTGAGAAAAGTGATAGAAAGTACCTAGCTAATTACCATTTATTATAAAGTTAGGTTAAAACGTTTCCCCCTGAAATTTTTAAATTCAATACTTAATATATTTTGCTATAAAGTGGTTTTGATATACAATATTTCTCTATTCACAATTAGTTATATGTATACAATACTATTGTATGTGTACTATTTTAAAGTAGTTACAGATTTTTTTTTAAATAATTTGTAATGAAATACTTAGTAAAATTTATTTTAATTTGAAAACAATAAGGTAATCTAAGAATTTATTCTAGCAACAAAGAAAAAGATTTATCAGTTTCATCAGTATCCAATTAGTTTACTTCTTTGTTTGTTAGATCAAAGCTAAACAGATTTTTCTTGAAACTATATAAATTAATAATTATTTACCTATATTAATTATTAATTTATCAAATATTTAAGTAGATTATAATATGTAATATGTGGTTAATAAATATATTATTAAAATTAGTTTAAATTAAATAATTAGAATAATTATTAAAACACAATAAAAAAAAAAAAACCATAAAAAAATTAAGTAATACTCGTTTTTAATAAATACTTTAATATGCTATTATAAATAAATATATGTATATATTAAAGAAAAACCAAGGTTGTTATAGAAAAATAAACTTAAGAGTTGTTATGAAAACTAGTATATTTTATTACCGGTTTCAACTAGAAGTTATCGTCGCGGGTATTAAACCAAATAGGTATAAAATACAAGAACTTATATAATATTCTTGGATTTTGTTTAATATTATATTATAAGATATAAATTAAACTACTATTTTACTTCAGATATTGCAGATCTATTACATGAAAAAAAAAAAAAATTTATAATTATGTGTAGAAAGAGACAAATTTTTTTTAAAAATATATTTAAATTTTTTAAAAATTACAAAATCTATTTTATTTTATTGAATATCAGTAGGTATAATATTATAAATTATAATTTATAGTACTTACAAATATTTAATTAATTTTATTCTTCACTTATATCAATTATTATAAGTACATAATAAAAACAATAAATTATATTATTTAATTGGTACGTTTTTAATCAAGTACTTATTACATAATACTGAATAATAGTTATTATATTTTATTAGTATTTATATTCATTTATTTATATAAATACATTTATTAAATTTACAAATTGCTCGAAAATCAAATGTTCAACCAATTTGTGAACAATTCTTTGTTGAACTAAAAATATAGTTTATTTGAGTTATTTGTTTATATTTATCTATTTAGTTTCTTACTCACATTACATTTAAGATATTCCGACCAAAAATATCGTACGTATATACATAGTAGAGCTCTGCACGGTCCGTTATTTTACGGACCGGACCGGACCACTAAAATTGAACTAAGACCAGAACCGGACCGGACCGAATTTAAATATATATACCTAAGACCGGACCGGACTGGACCGAATTTGTATATATATATATATATATATACCTAAGACCGGACCGAACTTAAATATATAAACCTAATACCAGACCGGACCACTAAATAATATTGTTAGCTATAATTTGTTTTTTGTTTCGTATCTTTAACATGTTTGTAAGTTGACGAAAATGTAAAACGCTAATGTTAGTTTTTCATTAAAAATTTGGGTACTTGTTTGTTATCACCCAGCCACTAGTCAGTACTATTAGTACTATTACTTATTAGTATATATTTACGAATTAAATTGGCCCGGCTCGATTTAGACACTTAATTACTCGACGTGGTGTTTCACAGCAAATCGGGGGTTATTTTCGATTTTTCGCGAGCGTTGCCCTTCTTACTTCACAGAAAATCGGTGACTAACGGCCGGCGGGCCAATAACAAACATGTACCAAAATTTGTGTAGGTACGACATCGTCTTAATTTTAAATAATTACTTACTTAAAAGTGAATAATATACACAATTTGCGAAACAACAACTACGACTACCAGTGTATAATATTTTATATATTATAACTATAAACAAAATATGCGTCACGTAAGACAATTATTTTCAAAATGAGTTGGTCCGGTTCATAATAAGAATATTTTAGTATTATCGATGTGTACGCACTACGCATCATTTATACGGGCGCTATAAAAAATTTAAGGGGTTTGATCATATTGTATCGATATGCATGTGCACTGTGCAGTTATAAATATCTATTAATATGGGTATATGGATGATCGAATATACGGTATAAATTATAAAGCAATATATACGTTATAAGGCAATCATAAAATGTCACGAACTTGGGATAACGAAACTGTATATGTTTATTATAATAAACCCGAATATCCGAATATATTGTAATATGTATATGTAAAATTTAATTAATAAATTGGCGTTTAAAATTTAAATCAGACTTACGATTCTGTAACTCGGACCAATATTAGATCGACTTTTATATTATGGACGGATCGGACCGGACCGCTATGAATTAAAATTTAAAAAGACCGAAAAGACCGAACCGCGGTCCGGTCTGGACCGGACCATGCAGAGCTCTAATACATAGTATAAAATTAGTAAAGCGTTAAAATAGTATGAATTTAATAGCAAAATCTAAAATTATAAAATTACCATTACATTTTTCAATAAAAACATATTGTTAGAAATGAATATTTTATATTATGTTTTTTCATGCTCACATAAACTCCATTCGTTGCATGAGAATATATTATTATACTTTTTTTAAATGAATATTTGATAGTATCGTAGTGCAGGAAAGTCCTTGCTGTAGTTTTTATAATAACATATATGATGTATACCTATTATTAGGTACTCCACACGTGAATGACGTTAAATTGCATATCTATAACGCCGTCCAACGAATAATGTTTTTCTTATATTATTGCGATTCGTTTTTTGTTCAATTTGCCAAACGAAAACAAAACGACCGCATGTTTTATTGAGTTTATATACAATATTTTGTAATAATATTCGTGCCAAAGGCTCCATTACTTATAATACTGGTAATAGTGGTAACTATTACTGGTATATCAACTGGTTACTAAAACGATAATCATAATAATAACAATAATAATAATAGTAATAATATTATATAGTGAAAAAGGAATCATATATACACGAATGACTAACAAAACCTATAGTTTTATGTTAATGCTGACGACACAATAGATATATGTGGTTTCTTGCAAAACTTTGGCGATCAGCGTGCGAAATGCTCGGGCTTTTGCGGTAGTCTATGGGGAAATGGAGTCCTTTACGATGTACATCCCTGCATCCCGTAACCATATATTGAGCCCTGAGGACACTTCCGTTTCAATCTGCCATGTCCTATTACTGACGGTCCGGTTTCCTTTAAAGAGGCGACCATAATTGAAAAAGTATCGACCCAAGAAAATCCACGCCCTCAAATATATATATAAAAAAAAAACATATATATTATGTTACATAACCAATGACAACCTTATAAAAAAATTAAATTGATTGACAACAGTTGATAAATGTTTTAACAGGTAAATTCTTATGTATATGAATAAATATATTTCAATAATTATCATAAATATTATAATATAACCTATCTTTAATATATATATATATATATATTATATTATATTTATAGACTGTAAGTGGTAATGTAAATTTACAAACAAATTTAAAGATTTTAACATAACGCTGACATGTAATAACTAAACATATATTTTTTTTTTCATTAAAATAAATACCAAACATGAATAACACCATCGAAGTTATGGAAAAAAAGGAACCTAATATAGATTAAAGTTTTTTATTTTGGCTGAAACAAAATAAATATTCATATTTTTGTTATCGTGCGATAAACTAAATATAAACTTGTAACATTAAGATAATATGTAAAAAACTGATCAAATTTTATAAGCATATCTTAAATAAATCCGGTGGTATATAAATGTTCGTTCAAATATGATAATAAGATAACAAATTATAAATAAAATTATAATACTTTTTTTTTAAAAATGGTTATTTTTAATTGATTTTACAAAATTAATTTGAAGTAAGTGCTTCTTAACGTCTGTTTGATTGGAATATCATGGGGGGAATCGTATTTCGGTAAAATATATTTTGTAACTAGTTGGAGATATTCTTAACATTAAAAGTACTGAATTTATAATATAATACCAATAGTCAAAATATACAACATAAATTCCTTGTAGACGTTCAGTTAGTTTTCATAAACACGTTATATACTACATATTTTTTTGGATTATTCTTGAATTCATTGATGTGTGATTCAATTTCATTCGGAAACGATTGAATTTATGACCATGATTGTATTAAGAAACTTTATTTTATACGTAATATCTTATTGAATTGTTATATTTTTCGAACTTTATATTGCTTTCAGATAGGTATTTTAAGTTCATATATATATATCAATAATACTATAGAAATGGACCACAAACAGTTGAATTGTTTATCGTTTTTCATATTTTTTTTTGATATAGTACCTTTATAATTTATGTAGTATGCCTTTATTGTTTATGCCATTAATTTATATTTTCATTAAGTGTTTATAATGATATCCATGTGGTATATTTTAAAGATCAATATGAAAATCACGAAAATATTTTTAAATTTAATATTATATGTATGTGCGAATCCATTCAATGTTTGTATTTAATTTATAATTTATCGTTTTCTCTCTTATCAGTATAGTTATTTATTCACAATGAATAAAATCTATTTCTAAGGTCTTTGTATCAAACGATTCATTCATCGATATGCAGAAATATTGGTTACTGTTATACGGTACGCATAATATGTTTTGCGCATGATATTTTGATTTATGATTTCTATAATATGTTCTACAATTTAAAAAAGAAACGATACTAAAAATATAAATTATAAATGAGGAAAATACATTTCAAAGTAGTTTGAATTACAGGTTACTAAAGTAAAAATGCGTGAATATTCCCAAACAGACTATGAAAAAATATCAAATCTATATTTCCATGCTAGTGGTTTGTATATTACAGCTGGTGCATAAAGAGAAGAAATATACAATTAAAAATGTAATTATAAAACCTGTGAGTTTGAATAACCTGCTCTGAAATTAAATTTTTTCCAAAAAAAGAAAAAGTGAACGTTTGCAACATGGTGAAATGATTGTGAAATATTTATATTAATCTTTAATGAAAAAAAAAGATTAGTCATTTTTGAGATTTGTAATTTTACTTTTCGCTATATATGGCGTATTGCCATATTTTTTCGGTCTTATATAGTGTAAAATGAATTTAATTAATTTGACGTTTTATTGACGTGTTATATTCACCAAAACATGTTATTTATCGAAAAGAAATTATCTTTTATATATATGTATGTCTGTATGTGACAATGTATATACAATGAATCACCATGTACATCAACCAGTAAGTACATCCGAAAAACAACTTCCGGGAAACGCCTATGATGGGAAAGTATATAAACTATACATTCATATATAAGAAGAATGCGAATTGTACGGCGTTTGGAAAAAAGCAAGTGAAAAAAATGCATATGGAAAAAAAGCAAGTGGTAAAAACAATGTATCAATATATTTTTAAATCAAAATATAAACAGTTGAAAAAAATAAAAATTTGAATTTATACAAGGATGATTTATAATTTATAATTATTTATTTATAAAAACCAATAGAGGTGTACATTTCTGGAATTGTTCAAAGCGGTTTTTTCACCGTCGGTCCGAACAATTTTATTGCCAACGGTTTTTATATTACCCTATAACAGCTATAATTCAATAGCCGTATCCATTTTCCTCTACTTACATTTTTTTCCAAAATTTTGAGAAACACTGATTTATATATAATTTATGAGGTATGTATTTATGTTAAATTATATTACATAATTATTATAAACCTAATGAAAAATAAGAAATAAATACAGACAATAAATAAAAACATACCAATTAATTACTATTTATTAAAGTTATATTCTTATTTTTCCAAAATAATTTATCTTCATCTAGTTTACTTGCATAGAAATTCAATATTACTAAATAATAAATATACGAAATAACTAATAAAAAAATAAATATTAAAACGAATATTACTTGGTTTTTTTTAATCATCATTTATATATAATAAATATATATATATTGTTTTTGTAAGAATTTCGATAAAAAATATAATAAAGTATAGAGTATTATCTATTATATGAATACATTTTCTAGAGGAAAATAATATTTTATTTATGAAGAAAAAATGAATCTGATTTTTGGAGAAAAATTGTCTCGCCCATTTGAATAGATCTCACCATACAAGATGGTTTAATTCGGGGTATTAATCGCTCTTCACCATTGGTAACCTCATGCATGCAGCAGTTTGACGAATACATTCTACAGGCATAATGAGCAACTGTTGACCAATGAAACCACCTCTTTATATAATATTGCCTGCTACTATTAAATAAATATAAAAAATTAATATAATGTTTTGTTTAATAAATCTATTTAAAAAATATTAAAACGTTTTAATATGTACACAATGTTCATAAATTATTTAATTAATTTAAATCAGTATATAAATTAAAAGTAAAATTCAGTATGCGCTTATTAAATGCTCGTGTCTATTAAAATTGACTTTAAAAAAGATATACCCATATAATTTCCAACTTAAACTCTATGACTATAGAAGTATTTTTAATATTTTATTTTAAATATTGACAAATTACTTACTTTTGTATTTTTCTGGTATAGTATATGTAGTATAACTGACTACAATTATGAAATTGGTTATAATATTTAACACAAAGCCAGATTAAAATTATACTAAGTGAAGATATAATTTTATTAATAAATTGTTCGACGAACTTTTTATACTCAATTACAAATTGTAAAATGTATATTTATAATATATCATCATAATAACCATTGCATTATACTATTTTTTTTTTTAAACATTTACTTTGTATTTATATTAATATATTTAGAATTTTTTAAATGCATGTATAAACTATTTATAAATTATTATTATATCTAAATAATATGATTTGTGATTTCACGTTAAACAGTATTTTTTACGACCTATATGTAAATATACATACTTTGGTTTTTCAAATAAACAATACAATAACACTTAATATACTTATTATTATGATTATAGCTTATTTAGGTATTTTAATTATGATCCAAATAATATAAGAATCCTTTATCTATAATGACACTCTGGGCTTCGTCCAAATTATGTTTAATATGACTTTATACTTTTCGTTGTTTTATCATGTAATTTTATTTAAGTATACGTATTTATATAGGAGATAAACGTATTTAATTATGTACTTTTAACTTATAATAAATTAACAAGAACAATTAATCTAGTGAACTTATTAAAAATACATTTTGTGTTTTATTATAGTGTATTTTTACTTTAATAATAGTTTTTTAAAAAAATGCACTCCTTGGTCTCAAATATCAATAATACTGTGTCTGAAAAGTTGTTTGTTGTTTAATATTTATCTTTGTACTTAATACTGGTATAATTTCATTTTGACATTAAATAAATATTATAGTTGTACGAAAGAAAAGTTAAAAGTTTTTATATGAGTTATATGTATGCAAATTATATTAGTTTAAAAATATACTATATATATATATATTATATAAAGATAGATCACAGTAAGAGTTTTATTATGGTATGATCGTTAATTATTTCTAAATGTAAACGATTAAATATTAGGTTCTTTAAAAAAAATATTTTATGTCGTTAACACTATATTAACTTTGCAAAAAAATTAAATTAGAGATTATTAAATAATAAAATGCTTTTTTGTATTGAAATAAATTATTATTATTATGTTGTTGTAAAAAATTTAATAGAGGTAATAATTTACCTTCCAACAATATTCACAGTATTTAAATTTGAAATAAATTGATACAATTTATTTCTGTTAGTTATACAATATAAAATAATTTAATGGAATTTTAGCAGATATTATACGAGTAAATGACTTGAAACTTAAAAGTAATTTATTTAAATAATAAACATACGTAAAATCATTATTATTTTATGATAAAACTTTTATTAACTTATAGTACCTATATAATATACTATTTAATCAGAATAACAATATATATAATATAAAAAAATTAATGAATAAAGAAAAAAACCTGAGTTATTTTTCATTGGCTATTATTTATATCGGTAAGTATGTAAATGATTTTTCTGAATTTTCTTTTATAAGTTGTTTGTATACTCTATTCTATATTAATTCATATTTTTATATTTTCAAATGACAACCTATGATTTAAGTCATAGATTAATTTTTAATTATATATTTTTATAAGAAGTTTCAGGTTTTGATTTTTTAAATCAGATGAATATTACCTAAGTAACAAGCATTTAAATTTATGAAGTGGCCAAGTGGAAAATTATTGTAGTATGTCATTACCAAAATCATTACTTGCTACTACAGTAGGTATTTTTCCATACTCTACCACGTTATAAATGTGAATACTTGTTACTTGGGTAATATTTATGGAATTAAATTATCAAAGTTTGCAAATGATTATAAAAATATGTTCTTTAAGATTTGGTAATTTACATCATAGGTGGCCATTAGCAAATCTAAAAATGATAAAATTTTAACAAATAAAGGAGGGATAAAAATTAAAAAATATGAAAACATGAAAAAATCTTTCTAAAAAAATTTCCCAATAAGTATTTGGCCTGACCCATGATAAAATAAAATTACTTCGTATATGTAGGTAGGTAGGTGTAGGTATACCAATTATTCTGTAGAACGTACTCACATAAACAAAAGCTATATAATAGTCCTGCGTGGAAAATTTTTTGATTAGGCAAATTTAAAATGGGCAAATGATATAAAACACTAAGAGATTGATTTTAGTTTATCTTAATTGTAAATATTTGAATGTTATAATTTTTATAAAATGAACATACCTAGGTAATGAATTATTACGTTTTTTTTTTATATATTATATTTTATATTGGAGATTCAGAAAAAAACCATTCAAACAATGTTAACGCAAATGAATTTTTTTCGAAAACTCACATTTGCATTTATTAATTTTGTTAATATACAATAATAAAATAATATTATACAAAATTATGAAATTAAAAATAAATGATAGGTAACAAAATTATCTAATTCCTTACATAGCCGTTATAATAGATACTTGTATACTGTGTAATATTTATAACTATGTAGGGCACTGGACGATGTTATTCGCTATAATTTTTTTTTTTTTTATTTGTAATATCAATTTACCATATTTTCAAGTTGATAAAATTAATTATTATGAATATAAAGATTTTAATAAAACTTTATAAATAAATAAATAAATAAATAAATAAGATATATGTATATAGTTAGGTACTATTAAAAATACGTTTAATTGTTTCTTAATTGTTAGATTTTAATTTTTTTTAATTTTATTAAAATTTACAAAATAAAATCTCCTTAAAACTGACGACCTGATCTTACGAACAATAATATTTTTCAATTCGATAATATACGATGAGTTAATAGGTAATTTAATTTTGTTTATAATTAAAACTCACTTAAGTGAATATCCTGATTTTGGTAGCAATATTATTTATAAATAACGACAAACCACCTGTCAAGTAATCAACGGATTTTTCCATCAATAATATATTCATCGTAATAGGAATTTTTTTTTTTCATTATATATATCATAAATTCATTGATGGGTAATCATTGTTTTTTGTGAATTTACAGATAATATAATATGTATGTTTGTTTTATATTTATACACTTATGTCATGTTTTTATGTTTCATAAAGTATAACTATGTATATAATGTAACTGTTGAAATAAATATTTTATTCGATACAAACATATACGTATTATACAAAGCCATTGAATGTGGTTTTCGTTTTCATACATCGATTTACTTAACCAAAATTAATTTAGAAACATTTACAGCAGTGTTTTGGCTATTGATTTTACGATCAAACAATAATATTAGTTTTCAACAGTTTACCTAGACAAATATTGTTCTCTAATATACACATTTATAATTACATATAATATATACATGAAGCACACACCAAATATTATTCCACATTTAAACAATATTTACTTTGAATACATTTTGTTTGAATATACCTATCTAATTATCATAAATTTAATATTTATCATTTATGACTATAGATAATTCCGTTTAAAATAGTGCACTATGATTTAAATGTACAACAACTTATTTATTTTATTTCATATGCATACGATATAGGTGTATATATCAAGGCTGTTATCATGGACATAACACTTCAAAAAAATTTTCACGATATTTAGCATATAAAAATCCTTTTTTAACGATTTATTTTCAATAAAATATTTAGTAAAATTGTTCGATTTTAAAATTGTCTAACTTTAAATAATTAAGGAATTGAGCTTATTGAAATTTTAGATATTTTAATTTAAATATAAATTATATATAATATATGCAGTATGTAGGTAGTAAATCATTTAAATAATTATAATGTTGGGCATAATCAAACTCGAAATTATTAATTTTTAGTATAGTTTTAATTACTCTGTACTTTCTGGCTACAGTATGTTAAATTGAATTATTGATTTTTGAGTTCAAAAACTGAAAGTATTAAACTTCTTTAAAAATGTCATTCCTCAGTTACAAAAAAATCTAAATAATCGAAGCATTATTGAGACGTATTAGAATTTCTAAATTTTACTTTAAAATTTGCATACAGGATGTTGCCCGAAATCATTATCATTATTATCATCAAACATCTTAACTTTTCTATTAATGACTGGAATTTACTTTTTATTAGAATTAAAAACATTCTACAAATGATATATGTTCAGTAAAATGTTGAACATCTAGGAATTTTCAATTTTTTTCCTTCCATAACCTCTTTTTTATTATTGGGTTTTAAAGGAATTATTTAGTGTACATCTTTATTCAATGGGTTAAACTATAATTTATTGAAATTGGAATTTATAATTTAAACTGTGTTATATACTTGGTTTATTATCATAATTGTGAATAGGTGTGCTTTTATAGTAGAATGATGGAATGTTTAGTGTTATAAGTCATATAGGAACATCGACTCATTAATATAGAACTAAATACGTTTTGGTAAAATGTTATTGAAAATTTGTAAAAAGGTTATTGAATTTAAATTTAAAATAGTAAATGATAAAATTAATAGATGAATATTATTTATGAAATGCATTGATAAAAACCGTAACTGATATGCTATATAAATACGTAATGTAATACTAAAATCAAATCACAAAAATAATGAAATTAGATTTTAAGATTTAGAAAAAAATCACCAGTTAGAAAAAAAATGTACTTAAACCATTTTTTATTTTGATCATTGATACGATTATTATAAGGAAATTACTACAGATTTATACATATAACTGTAATAAGTATTTAAATATTATCATATTTTATAATATAGTACAATGAAATTATAGTTGTTTTATAGGTAAATAACAAGATATTATATTATATCATACTTTTTAATTGTATAAAAAGATGGATATATTTTATTTTTAATTAAAATTAACAATACAAGTACAATCGAATGACACATGGTTGTTTTCTTTTTAAAATTATACATTTTATAAGAATTAATTCTTATACGTTCTCCATAACATAATAATAATAATCCTTCCTGGATCGTTTTAGGATTAAAATAAACTACTTTAAATACTAAATAAACAATTCTATATTTTAATGAACGCATTTATGAATATAATTGGAACTTAGTCATTCCAATCCCACACAATATAAAATAGTATACTAAGAAAAATTGAATATATACCTACATATTATTATCTTATAGGAATTTCTGATATTAAAATCGTTCGCGAGAAAAAAACGATAAGTACGTTATATCAAACGAGATGTTTGCGTAAATATAATGCAAGTTTAATTTATTTGTATACTGTAATCATAAATTAATTTATTTTACCATCGTTGAATTTTAAATATTAAATTGCAATATTTTTACCTGAATTATTTTATGTATTTCATAAATATATACAATTGATTTATAGTTATTTTGAATGCATGTCCGTAAATCTTACGAGTAAATTCAATTTTTGTCAAATAGAAAAACTCAATTCTTTATATCTTTCCCCTTATATATATATATGTGTGTGTGTGTATATGTAAATTGTATATACTTTTATAATGTAGGTTTTCTTCAATGAACCTACCATAATGTCAAGGTGTACCGTAAAATCTCCTCGATTCCCGTATACAAAGGGTATTCGCGGTGGCGCGGCGCTAGAAATGGAATTGTTAAATATATATGAGTAACATGTGAGGGCGAGGGAAGAAATACTTTATAATATAACAACGTGTTTTGCTCGGGTTTTGATTAAAATACGAAGAAAATGTCTTTTGGGAATACCGTGTGCGTATCTTCTTTTTTACATTTATTTTGATTATTTATGTAAGTGAACATGTATATATGTTTACCTGGAGTTTTGAAAAAAATAAAATTTGAAAAATAACCGAGACCTATATTCGTATTATTTGAATATTTATTCGAACAGTATACAGTTTGCACAATATTCCAAAAATCATACCCAAACTTGCTTTGCTTATTTTCGTACTGCATGTGATTTAATATGATAAGTACAACATTATATATATTTTTACAGTAATTTAAACATAAATTAAAATTTAATTTGTGGTCTTCATGTTTTATTTTATATAGATACCTTACATATTATACCTACTAGATCTTATTTAAATCCAATAAACTTTAAAACATTTCTTATAATATCATATCAAATATTACTGTCTCAAATTTAAACTCTCAGTAGAAGTGAAATATGATAATTTATTTATTCTATCCTTACACATATATCCAAAATAACAATGAAATAAATCTATAAATCACAAATATCTACAGTACCTATTGTACAGTGCATAGTATATTAGAAATTACGCAGATACGTATCAGCTATAGAATATGATTTTAGATTCTGAGCGTAGCGAGGGAGCTAGTGGTTTTACAATGATGTTTATTTATTTATTTTTATTTTTTTTCTCTGTTAACAAATTTACTACCAGAAGGAGTGCTCCGATCTATACAAGCTTACATGGTTTCCGGTAGCAAATTTCATCTAGTTGGTACTTTAGAGAGGTCATTTTGCGATTTT